>MU249615.1:4178142-4300642 GCA_018977245.1 Lethenteron camtschaticum
TGCCGTGTGTGTGTGTGCCGTGTGTGCCGTGTGGTGTGTGCCGTGTGTGTGTGTGCCGTGTGCGTGCCCTGTGTGTGTGTGCCGTGTGTGTGTGTGCCGTGTGTGCCGTGTGTGTGTGTGCCGTGTNCGTGCCGTGTGTGTGCGTGCCGTGTGTGTGTGTGCTGTGTGTGTGTGCCGTGTGTGCCGTGTGTGTGCCGTGTGTGTGCCGTGTGTGTGTGTGCGTGCCNTGTGTGTGTGTGTGCCGTGTGTGTGCGTGCCGTGTGTGTCGTGTGTGTGTGTGCCGTGTGTGTGTGCCGTGTGTGTGCCGTGTGTGTGTGTGCCGTGTGTGTGTGCCGTGTGTGTCNTGTGTGTGTGTGCCGTGTGTGTGTGCCGTGTGTGTGTGCCGTGTGTGTGTGTGCCGTGTGTGTGTGTGCCGTGTGTGTGTGCCGTGTGTGTGTGGCANTGTGTGTGCGTGCCGTGTGTGTCGTGTGTGTGTGCCGTGTGTGTGTGTGTGTCGTGTGTGTGTGCCGTGTGTGTGTGTGCCGTGTGTGTGTGTGTGTGTGTGTGTGCCGTGTGTGTGTGTGCCGTGTGTGTCGTGTGTGTGTGCCGTGTGTGTGTGTGTGTGTGTGTGTGTGCCGTGTGTGTGTGTGCCGTGTGTGTGTGTGCCGTGTGTGTGTGCCGTGTGTGTGCGTGCCGTGTGTGTGTGTGTGTGTGTGCGTGTGTGTGCGTGCCGTGTGTGTGTGCCGTGTGTGTGCGTGCCGTGTGTGTGTGCCGTGTGTGTGCGTGTGTGTGTCATGTGTGTGCCGTGTGTGTGCCGTGTGTGTGTGCCATGTGTGTGTGTGCCGTGTGTGTGTGTGCCGTGTGTGTGTGTCATGTGTGTGTGTGCCGTGTGTGTGTGCCGTGTGTGTGTGCCATGTGTGTGTGTGCCGTGTGTGTGTGTGCCGTGTGTGTGTGTCATGTGTGTGTGTGCCGTGTGTGTGTGCCGTGTGTGTGTGTGCCGTGTGTGTGTGTGCCGTGTGTGTACCATGTGTGTGTGTGCCGTGTGTGTGTGTGCCGTGTGTGTGTGTACTGTGTGTGTGTGCCGTGTGTGTGTGTGCCGTGTGTGTGTGTGCGTGCCATGTGTGTGTATGTGCCGTGTGTGTGTGCCGTGTGTGTGTGTGCCGTGTGTGTGTGTGTCGTGTGTGTGTGCTGTGTGTGTGCGTGCCTGTGTGTGTGTGTGTGTGTGCCGTGTGTGTGCCATGTGTGTGTGTGTNGTGTGTGTGTGCCGTGTGTGTGTGCCGTGTGTGTGTGCCGTGTGTGTGTGTGCCGTGTGTGTGCGTGCGTGTGTGTNGTGTGTGTGTGTGCCGTGTGTGTGTGTGCCGTGTGTGTGTGCCGTGTGTGCGTGTGTGCCGTGTGTGTGTGTGCCCTGTGTGTGTGCCCTGCGTGTGTGTGTGTGCCGTGTGTGTGCCATGTGTGTGTGTGTCCTGTGTGTGTGTGTGTGCCATCCCCTGGCTCTCAGCCCCTCTCCGTGGGTTCCGCGACTCGGGTCGCGTCTCCTGCTGCTGCTGCAGCAGCACGGAGCACTGAGCGCGCGTGCGTGATTCGAATTAAAAGATGAATTTTTCCTCGGATTAATGCCGGATTCACTCGCTCCCGTGTGACCCGTGTCTCCCCCCCCTCCCTACCTCTCTCCTCCTCATTTCTTCCCTCCCTCCCTCACTCCTTCCCTCTCTTTTTTTTTACTACGATCAGAGAGAACTAGAAGATGCTCGGTGTAGTCGGCACTTTGCTTCGTTCATCATTTCGTTTTTTGTTTTTTTTTAATGCTTTGCTTTATGCCCCCCCCCCGTGTCTTCATCTCTCCCTCCCGTGCACCCCCTCTCTCATCCATGATGTCACCTGCACCCCTCTTGGATGAGGTTGGAGTTGAAGGGGGGGGGGGTCTATGTTTAGTTCCACGAGGCGAGAGAGAAGACAGGGAGGAGGAGGAGGTGGCGGGGGTGGTTGGATGTTGTAATCCTCGTTGCATCACGCTTTCACGCTCTTAATTGGGATCACACACTCAGGAAGCACCGAGCATCGCCACCCCTCCTCCTGGGGAAACTCGGCAGGGCCCTCCTGAATCAGAGTCGCGAGACTCAGTGAGACCTCCTCGGGTTAACAAGGGGAATAGTACACATCAACACACAAATGCGAAACGAGTCTCGCGGGCACAAAGACAAAGACCCCCGTGTGGCCATGAACAAACTTTTGGGGTAAATGCTTGTGAGCCAGCACCTATGAAGTCATTTGAGGCCAAGTCGACCTAGGAGCGGCCCGGGACCGGTTCAGATAATCGTCACTTGTGGTGGTGGCCGCGAGCGGGAATCGAACTGGGATCACGCGCTAACCGCCGCACCACCGCTCCCACGTCGTGCACACACACAAAGACAAAGATCCCCCGTATAGCCTTCGCAGACTGTTGGGGCAAGTGCTGTTAGGGAGCACCTATGAAGGCACACACACCACAAAGTTACACGCAAATGCACCCGATGCATTGAGTAGGAAAGACAGACAAATCAGAGACATAACATTGCTAGAAACGTCGCCCATGAAATATTTATTTTATTTTAAGGCAACGATGATGTTGTTGACGAATGTGTTGCGTGTTGTTGTTGTCGTTGTTGACTGCTTGTGCACCACTGCCAACGCAGCAGCAGCATCACGGTGTAATGTGTTTCATGTCCGTGTTTTGTTGCAGGCCACGTGCTCACAAAACCGATGTTGTGTCGTACACCTGCTCTCCTTCGTTCGCCCTACAACTGTATTCCTCCGACCGTGTCGGGTGGCGGAGGGCGTACGACACACGTTGGCAATTTTTTTGGAATGTTGTACTCGCGCGGCGCTTTGATCTAGAAAGTAAAAATTTTGTTGCGGACAATTTTCAAGGAAATTAGTTGGAGGAGGCGTTTGGACCGGACCAGCGTGAAGACGGCGGAATGAGGACCGATAGGCGAGACAAGAAGTCAGTCTACTCAACGACCTCGCCTCGTACACAGGAGGGCGTGGGTTCGATCCCGACCCTGATGCCTGCTGTATATTTGGAGTTTGCGTGTCTCTCTCTCTCATTATCACGGTGGCTAGGAGATGTTAACTACCTCGCCTCGTACACAGGAGGGCGTGGGTTCGATCCAGACCCTGACGCCTACTGCTGTATATTTGAGTTGCGTGTCTCTCTATCATCATCATCATCACGGTGGCAAGGAGATGTCAACGACCTCGCCTGGTCTACACGACGTCGTGGGTTCGATCCCGACCCTGATGCCTGCTGTATATTTGGAGTTTGCGTGTCTCTCTCTCTCATCACCATCACGGTGGCTAGGAGATGTTAACTACCTCGCCCGGTATACAGGAGGTCGTGGGTCCGATCCGGACCCTGATGCCTGCTGTATATTTGGAGTTCGTGTGTTTCTCTCTCTTCCCGTGGTCGAGTGGATTTTTCTCCGGGTCCTCCGGTTTTTCCCTCCACATTTAAATCGACATCACGCGTTTAGAGCATTTGGCTGCTGTACATTTCCAAGCCATGAAGATGAGCCACAATGTTGAGCTATCATTGATGATAGCCGGGTCGCTTCTGAAACAGAGCTACATAGCAGCTCATGGGCCTTACCATGGAACAAATTAAATAGTAAAGTACGAAGTAGTGTGAAATAGTCAGAGGAGGCAAAGTACGTCCCCACGGAGATGGAACCGTGAGATCGCTCCGTACGCACGATCGCAAGAGGTGGTGGCGGCATGGGGAGGCCTTCATCCAGCAGTGGATGACCATGGCCGCTGACGACGATGACGGTGATTATGATGAATAGATTATAAGAATCATGATGTTCGCAAAAATGATTCCTCTGTGTTCTAGATTGGTGCGTCGATTATGGGAAGCGGTGGTGCAGTGGCGACGAACCCGGCGACCCGAGTTGATTCCCGCTCACGGCCACCAACACCGGTGAACCGGTCCTGGTCCTCCCTAGGTAGACTCAGCCTCAAATGAGTAACTGGTGCGGTGTGTACAGGCGTGGTGCTGGCCAACCCACCCCTCGTCTGCCGTGCCGGCCTTCATAGGTGCTCGCGAACAGCACTTTCCCCAACAGTTCGTTAAAGGTTACACGGGATATCTTTATCTTTATACGTAAGTTAATGTGTGTATATGTGTAAACATGAGTTTGGTATACTGTGTACTATATGTGTATTTGTGTATATTTTAGTGTGTCTGTGTGTGTATTTATATGTGCACGTATGTCACTATATATCTGTGTGTGTCTGTGCTTGTATGTACACATCGTGTGTGTGTGTATGTGGATGTCTATTTGTGTGTACACTGTATATATACATATATATGTACATAGTTTAGTGCGCTGTTTATATTTGATTTTGTGTGTTGTATATTACGTGTAGGTGTATATGTTGCGTTTTTTGGTGCGTACACACGTTTTTTACACGTGTTTTGCTATTTTGTGTATCATTATGTATGCGGGTTTTATTTTTTATTGAAACGAAAATACGAATTCAGTTAACGCGTAGTTTGTTACCACAGACAATATTACGATTCCTTCAAACAACCACCGTGGCCTTGAAAGTACAAAACATATATAATATGCGACGTTTCGGTGAACGGTCCGTCTTCGTGGCAAAAACAAATGCAAAAAGTCCATTAAAGGCCGTACGGCTGATGGAATGCGTAAATAATGCTTTTACTTATCAATGCAGAGAGACAGATTACGGGAAGTAAGCGGCATATTGCACTTATTTTAAGATATAACAAATTAATTGGCGAAGCTGCTACACAAGCACAATTCGCCAATAATATTAATAACAACGACGCGACCTTAAAAAGTGAAAAAATATAATCGGCGACGTTTCGGACAAATGGCCCTTCAAAGGATACAAATGAAGAAGGTTGATTATATGCAGAAGGACCATTGTCCGAAACGTCGCCCGCTTACATGCTGTTTATTTAAAGGCCGTACTCCGGTGTTGTTCATCACGTGGGCCTTCCTCTTTGTGAGCGCTGCGTTCGGCCTCAAACTCCACGATCTTCAACAGCTCATTTGGTAAAGCCGATGACTGTAGTGATACACAAACACGTTTCGTCAATAATCATAACAACGTGGCCTTTGAAAAGAGAAAAAAATATAATCGGCGACGTTTCGGGCAAATATCCCTTCAAATGACGTAAATGCAGAAGGGCCATCAACGTGTGAAAAAGGCCTATTGTCCGAAACGTCGCTCCCGCTTGCGTGTTGTTTATTTGAAAGCCACCCTGGGGAGCCTTCCCTTTGTGAGCGCTGAGTTCGACTCACTGCTCCATCACCTTCGATAGCTCAGTTGGTAGAGCGGAGGACTGTAGATGAACGCGCTTGGCTGACATCCTTAGGTCGCTGGTTCGACTCCGGCTCGAAGGACGATTATTTTTTAAATATTTTTTTTTCTGAAACTGACAACTTTTGACTGTAATGGATAACTGTTCATAGAGGCTTAAATGTCAGTTTTTTTTTTCATCATGGTTTAAACGAGCCTGGCTTTGCTGATGAGACGCCGAATATATGCAATATATGCAATGGAAAACGACTGCGTGTGTCACACCCGGCTGACTTTGTCTCCCAAGTGCCGACGTTTTTAAACGCCGCTGCAAGGTTAAGGCTGAGTCGACTTAGGGTAGGCCCGGGACAGGTCAGTCACCCACTGGGCGCGAAATGAGAGTTGGTGAGTTGATGAGGAACTGAATGTCGAAGCCGGACCACAGTTTTCCTTGCACTGAACCGCATGGCTGATGAGATGTGTCAAATATATATTAGTAAAAAATGTATTTATCTTCTTGGTTCTTTCGGTAAAGTCACGTAGAATTGAAATAATAAAATAATAAAATTTTAATATAATAAAATTTCCATTCTACGTGACTTTACCGAAAGAACCAAGAAGATTTACCCCTGCAGTCACGAAAGTTTAATCGAAATTTAATGTATTTATGTTTTGGAGACAGATATGGGAAGGATGTCATCTGCTTGTTGTTTTGTTATCAATACTAAAATTATCCACCTCGCTCCGTCTTTTCCGCGTTCACCAATGGAATCCTTACCCCATTCAAATACTTTTACTGGTAGGAACCTCCTGGTTATACCAACCACAGGGATTATTGTGTCCGTCCGTCCGTCGTGATCCAAAAATGGAGGGGTGGGCTGGTGGAGAGGGAGGGTGGGAAGGGCTGGGTGGGAGGGTGGGCTGGGTGGGGCTGGGTGGAGGGTGGAGCTGGGTGGGAGGGCCGGACACCCCGTGGTACCCTTGTGTATGTTGAACTCTTTCGCACCGTACGTAGCACCACCGTTGGAATCGGAGGTGCGGGGAAGGACAACAAACTGAACACAAAAATCAGTTCTAAAGAAATGAGTTTGTCGATCTGGATGATGATGATTTTAAAGTGTGCAGCTTCAGTGGCTTCCTAATATCGGATGGAAGAGCGTTCCAGACGGCCGTAGAAGCGCATCTGAGCAGCGCGCGTTCCAGTGGACATCCTTGCTGGGTCGTATTATATCGTGAATTACGCAACGATTAATGTTACAAATTATGTAACAAATTAGCTTACTAATTATATTACGAATGGTATTACGAATTATATTACGATTTGTGTTCCGAATTATATTACGAATTATGTTACTATTTATGTTACTTGTTATATTACGAATTATATTACTGTTACTTCTTATATTACGAATGATGTTACGAATTATATTTCGAATTGCATTACGAATTATATTACGAATTATATTACGAATTATATAAAGAATTATGTTACGAATTATATTAGGAATTACATAACGAATTATATAACGAATTATGTTACGAATTATATTACGAATTATATTGCGAATTAGATAACGAATTATATAACGAATTATATAACGAATTATATCATGAATTATATTACGATCCACGTCGCTCAATGCAAGTGAAAAGCGCGCGTCTTTTGCTCATTTTTTCTATTACTCGCAATAATTTATTTTACACAATGTACTTATATATATAAAATAAAAATACAATTGTTGTTATTTTGCGTAAAATATAAATGCCAGCTTTTATATAGAAGTGAATTCTTCTTTATAATCGTTACCAGCCCTGTCTCAATCCCCTGCTGGGCGAAGGGGTTGCTTGTTATTCTTTGGTTCTTTCGGTAAAGTCACGTATGAAGATAAAATAATAAATTAAATAATAGCATACTACGACGTTTCGATTGCAACACAAGCAATCATCATCAGGTATAATAAATAGCGACATAAATCTAACCAGAAAACTATAGACAGACATATAAGCAGACAGATATCACCAAGATACATAGAGAGAGTAACACAGGTACAGAGAGGGTTGCTTGACCATACTTCACCACTCTGGTCACTGGGTTGGTAATGTGTGTAGAGGAGAGGGGGGTAGGGAGGGGGGTGGGGGAGAGGGGGGGGGTGGAGGAGGGGGGTGGAGGGAGGGGTCGTTGAATCGAACTGAGTTTGCCGGTTGCAACGCAGTGCCTAACCACTGCGCCACCGCTCCATAGTTGAGTGTGTACGCGTGAGATTGCACCCGGCAGCAGCGGTCGTGGTCTATCCACTGCTGGACGAATTCCTCCTTCTCCTCTCCTCGCCCGCCCCTACTGGACATCTGTGAAAAATACGTTTTCGCTCGTCGGATTCCTCCGGTGTGAGACAATTAATTATCATCCAGATTTCCTCTCCACGCGTTATCTTCCTTTCGATGCGCGCAAAAACTCCCCAACTCCCAGCCACCTCGCGTTCCGCACACGCGCCCATTGACGATCCCCGTGGCTCCGTCTTCCGCGGTGGTTGCCTGTGGAACCGTCTCCCGAGCGCCTTCCCGGCCTTGGCTGCCGTTCCTTCACCGGCCTCGCCCTCACGGCGCGCGGCCCGACCACAAGGCCACTCGCTTCACTCACTCACTTATCTACCCCCCCCTCGATTTCTCTCTCGATATCTCTCTCGATATCTCTCTCGATTTCTCTCTCAATATCTCTCCCGATATCTCTTTCAATATCTCTCTCGATCTCTCTCTCGATCTCTCTCTCGATCTCTCTCTCGATTTCTCTCTCGATATCTCTCTAACACACATCTCCCCCCTCCTCCTCTGTCCCGCGCTCTCTCTCGTCCTCCACCGAACGCAACGCTCCTTTGCGCACTCTCCATCACACCCCCTTGTGTTCCGTCGCCTCTGCCGCTCTACGTACGGGCGAAGGGGGGGGGGTCTCGTTCTCCTAGAACACCCGCGTGATGACGCCCATTGGGGATAACGCCATGAGTGCGTGTTGATTGCGATCGAGCGAACGGAACTGCGTCGCAGCAATAAGCCGCTTGTGCTGCTGCCTCGGCGTAGAGCGTCTTCATCACACGAGGCGCCGGGATGCTGCTGGATGCTTCGAGAAAGCTANCCCCACCCCACCCACGCGCCTCGGCCTTTCTCCAGAACGGGCCGTGCATATCTCTGATCCGCGCGGATCGTGCCGTGATTCGCGCCGATTGAAAGAAGACACAAAAAAACTCCCTTCGGCACGCGCGTTCACGTGGTAGCTGCTGTACGCTCCATTTTCGGTGATCAAATTGAGGTTTTCAAAAAATTATTTAACAAAAATAAACTCCTCTATCCTCTTCCCCTCTTCATCTCATCTATTTTTTTTTATCCCGGACCTCCTTCAATACCCCCCTCCATCCCTCAGTTGTGTTTTTTTACAATTTTATTTCAATGTAAATGTTTTGTTTGACGTCTCTGTATCGCTATTCACACCTCTGGTTAGCACGGTTGGCTACGTACGGTGCGAAAGAAGTTCAACGTACATTTCTACAGGCAGGAAACTGCCAAACAACAGGGAGTGGCTCTTCTTCTGAACAGAAGTTCAACGCGAAATAAAATATTTATTTTTATCTTTTATTTTTTTTATTTTCTTTACCAACGTGACTTTACCGAACGAACCAAGAGTATGGATCCTTGCAGTCACGAAAACTTCAAATCTAGACGTTCAACATACATGCGCAGCTATTGAATCGTATCGTTTTGCGTGTATATATATCTATATAGGTATGCTCAAAGCACTTGCACCAATAGTTTGTTCATGAGGCTATACGGGGACCTTTATCTTTGTATATATGCGTGCATGTATCCCGATTTGATTCCTGCCACGGCCAACATCGATGAAGAATTTCGAAACCGAATCTGGGCCCATCCTAGGTAGACTCGGCCTTAAATGAATACCTGGTAAGGTAAACGTTGCCACTAGGGGAGACAAAGGCGGTTGGGCGTGGTGCTGGCCACCCACCCCTCTTGTGTGCCGTTCCGGCCTTCCACTTGCCCAACAGTCTTTCAAGGCTCTTCGGGAGATCTTTATCTTTGTGTTCAAAGGGTGCTCGCTAACAGCACTCGGCCCAAAATATGTCAAGGCTACACGGGAGATATTTTGTCTTTGTGTATATGTGGATTATCTGAACCTGCCCTAGACTCAAATTAGTACCTGGTGCGGTGTGTAAATATCGCCACTGGGGAGACAAAGGCGGCCGGGCGTGGTACTGGCCACCCACTCCCTCGTGTGCCGTGCCGTGCCGGCCTTCATAGGTTAACAGCACTTTGCCCCAAGTCTGTTTAAGGCTATACGGGGATCTTTGTGTTTCGCGTGTATTCCTGCGATGTCGGCGTTGTGTCCTCCGCATATGTCAATCGATGCGTGTACCTCCTGAACTTTAACTGCGTCGATACTGAAAGTTGAGTTCAACTCGGACCCCATAGCGTCAAGAAGGGGTTCTTAGCGAGCAGCAACTGGCAGTCAACCAGCATCGATTGAAGCAAAGCCTGGCTCTGCCGATTATACAATTGTATCGTTGTTAACCGGTCCGGAGTGGTTTGATTTTGCTCGTCTTGAATCGATGCAATTTGAAATGACACGCTCCCAAAAAGGATGCCGTGAGTAATTAAATATTTATTTTTATTTTATAAGATAAAACAGACTTCAGAAGGCAAACATGAGTCTGCTTATTTATTTGGATGTATTTTTTTAATTCAGAGTAAATTAGCATACACTATATTATTTATGTTGTGGCTATGCTGCGTTGGCAGTGGTGCACACAAGCACTATGAAGAAGGGCATTGCCCGAAACGTCGCCTGTTGTATATTATTCCCTTTTAAGGCCACACAGTTGTATATTAGGCTATACTGGGGAACTTTTTTTTGTATTGTGTATGCATACACAGTATATGTATGCATTAATGTGCGTATGTGTATAAGACGCATACAAAAGAATGTTATTTATGTGTGTGTACATACATCTATGTGTGTGTGCGTGTGTATATATCTATGTGTGTGAGCGTGTGTATATATGTGTGTGTATATATATGTGTGTTGTTGTGTGTATGTATTATACGTGTGTGTGGGTACGTTTAAACAGCTTGCCTGTACGCATATTTACGAATTTTTTGGCGCGTGTAACTGTGTGCATGTCACGTGTCTTCGCGTGCTCGCTTAACAGCCCTTGCCCAACAGTCTGCAAAGGTTATACACGTGGTGGGAGTCTTTGTATTTGTATGTGTTACGCGTGCCCGACGTTACGAGATTTGCGTGTATATAGCGCAATGCCCAAACCATCGCGCCACCGCTCCTCCCCACGACGGTATAAATGTGTAGCGTTTGCAAATGACAGCAGAAAGAATGGACATTTGCACGCGGTTAACCATATTGTGTACACAAAGCAACACAATTTGTATGCCCATTGTGCTCATCAGAGGTTCGGGTAGGAGGAAAAAAACGATGGGTCTCTGCGTGGTAAGTCTGTGGGTCTCTGTGTGGTGAGTCTGTGGGTCTCTGTGTGGTGAGTCTATGGTCTGTGGTGAGTCTATGGGTCTGCGTGGTGAGTCTATGTCTCTGTGTGGTGAGTCTGTGGGTCTCTGTGTGGTGAGTCTGTGGGTCTCTGTGTGGTGAGTCTGTGGGTCTCTGTGTGGTGAGTCTATGGGTCTTGTGTGGTGAGTCTATGGGTCTCTGTGGGTGGGTCTCTGTTGGTGGGTCTCTGTTGATGAGTCTGTGGGTCTCTGTGTGGTGAGTCTATGGGTCTCTGTGTGGTGAGTCTATGGGTCTCTGTGTGGTGAGTCTATGGGTCTCTGTGTGGTGAGTCTGTGGGTCTCTGTGTGGTGAGTCTGTGGGTCTCTGTGTGGTGAGTCTGTGGGTCTCTGTGTGGTGAGTCTGTGGTCTATGTGTGGTGAGTCTATGGGTCTATGTGTGGTGAGTCTATGGGTCTCTGTGTGATGAGTCTGTGGGTCTCTGTGTGGTGAGTCTATGGGTCTCTGTGTGATGAGTCTGTGGGTCTCTGTGTGGTGAGTCTGTGGGTCTCTGTGTGGTGAGTCTGTGGGTCTATGTGTGGTGAGTCTATGGGTCTATGTGTGGTGAGTCTATGGGTCTCTGTGTGATGAGTCTGTGGGTCTCTGTGTGGTGAGTCTATGGGTCTCTGTGTGTGAGTCTGTGGGTCTCTGTTTGGTGAGTCTATAGGTCTCTGTGTGGTGAGTCTGTGGGTCTCTGTGTGATGAGTCTGTGGGTTTCTGTGTGGTGAGTCTATGGGACTCTGTGTGGTGAGTCTATGGTTCTCTGTGTGATGAGTCTATGGGTCTCTGTGTGGTGAGTCTATGGGTCTTGTGTGGTGAGTCTGTGGGTCTGTGTGGTGAGTCTGTGGGTCTATGTGTGGTGAGTCTATGGGTCTATGTGTGGTGAGTCTATGGGTCTCTGTGAGTCTGGGTCTCTGTGTGGTGAGTCTATGGGTCTCTGTGTGATGAGTCTGTGGGTCTCTGTGTGGTGAGTCTGTGGGTCTCTGTGTGGTGAGTCTGTGGGTCTATGTGTGGTGAGTCTATGGGTCTATGTGTAGTGAGTCTATGGGTCTCTGTGTGATGAGTCTGTGGGTCTCTGTGTGTGAGTCTATGGGTCTCTGTTGGTGGTGAGTCTGTGGGTCTCTGTGTGGTGAGTCTGTGGGTCTCTGTGTGATGAGTCTGTGGGTTTCTGTGTGGTGAGTCTATGGGACTCTGTGTGTGAGTCTATGGTCTCTGTGTGATGATCTATGGGTCTCTGTGTGGTGAGTCTATGGTCTGTGTGGTGAGTCTGTGGGTCTGTGTGGTGAGTCTATGGTCTCTGTGTGGTCAGTCTATGGGTCTATGTGTGGTGAGTCTATGGGTATCGTGTGAGTCTATGTTGGAAAAATCAGTTCTAAATAAATTAGTCTTCAAGAGAATAATTTGTGTATGGTGAGTATCATCATCATAAAACCCACACCATCGCAAGCCCCTGTCTGTGCACTGCACGCGTGTACACTATAATTCTAGACATGCACGGTAAATCTTACCACTATTAAAAACACAATCATCTATGCCTCGAGTTGACTGGCTGGCTGGCTGCTGGCTGGTATCCTTCCCTACCACCCAGACGATAGCTCTGTCGTCAGTAGCGGCTGCTCTGACCCCCAGTTGCCACCGTAGCTAGCTGGGTAACTGGCTACACCGGATTTGCTTTGCCGCGTAACAAATGAACATTGCGTTGAGTTCAAACGACGGACACGTTCGCACGACGTAGAAGAATAAGTATAATGACGACGATAGATTGTGACGATGAAGAGATTGGAGGAACGAAGGCAGAAAGACTGACCACGGTTTTTGTTTTTAAATCGTTCCAACTTTTTCAATTAGTGATCCCATTATGAATGTCTTTGTAACCCCAGAAAATTCCTTAAATCCTAGAGAATATAAAACAATCTCACAATACATAATATCTTGGCGTTTGATTATTACGTGGGCGAAAAAACTGATTTTAGTGCTTCGAGTGCAGCAGGAGGGCAGTGAGAGAAGCATCAATTCGATGACAGCTGCCGATTATTTTCCGTCGCATAGCAACGGATTCCCTACTAATTATACAATTAAGAACGTATTTTATTTTACACCGTTACACAGTCGACGCCGCGTTCTAATGGGCGGCGCTGGTGCGCTATACGTAAGATTGCATTCTAATCCGGACTTACTCTATTCCGTTTTGACCTGATGGAGCATCAGCTCCATCTCTATGGAGAAGAGATGGAGCTCATGCGGTACGGAGGATGTGGAGCTGAGTGGACTTGCCGATGACCGGTACCAGCGGTGTCAAGATCGGCCTCTGTGGAGGAGGCTCGTGAAGGACGCTTCTTGCTACTGGGCGGTTGGAGGCAGTCGCCCTCCAACAACAGCGGAGGGCAGAGGAGCGACGCTCAAAACAACGAGCGGAGCGCCGGGCGGGTAAAACGCAGCAAAGTTGCCAAAGTGTGGAGCACAATTGATGCATCTTGCCGGTCATCTCAGTCGCTCAACCCATGGCACATGGGACTGTCCCGTGACCTCTGCCAGCAGCGAGCCTTCGACACTTCACGTGGCCTCTAGATGCACCTAGCCTGGCACAAGCACCGTGGTGACGTCACCACCACTTCGCGACGAGCAGCGCTTCTAGATGTTGTTGTGTCTCTGCGTGTGCGTGTGTTGTGTGCTCCAGTGTGCTTGCCCAACAGCCTCGGTAGGCTATACGGGGAACTTTGTATTTGTATGCGCGTGTACGTGTCTGTGCGTGTCTATAGGCCTCTGTGTGCACGTATATATGTGTGTGTGTATATATCGATGTATGTATGTACGTACATCCGTGTGTGCGTATGTCAGTGAGCGAGTACATCTGTATGCGTGTGTATATCACTGTGCGTGTATCTTTGCCTTCGTGTATACCCGGGAGCGGTGGTGTAGTGGTTAGCGCGCTGCGCTACGAACCGGCAGACCGAGTTAGATTCTCGCTCACGGCCAACACCGGTGATGATTATCTGAACCGGTCCTGGGCCTCCCCCAGGTCGACTCGACCTCATGCGGCGTGTAAACATCGCCACTAGGGAGACAAAGGCGGCCGGGTGCGGTGCTGGCCACCCAACCCCTCGTGTGCCGTGCCGGCTTCATAGGTGCTCGTGAACAGCACTTGCCCTACAGTCTGCTAAAGGCTACACGGGTGATCTTTGTCTTTGTTGCATAAATATTTTCAATTGTATGTTTTAGTTTTTTCAAATATACATTTTAACATACCTTTTAACGTATATTATATCAGGCAATAATATTATACGCAACGCGTATGGGATAGCGACTGTCTTGACCCACGCAGCAGTGGATGAAGACCGCGCCCGCTGCTGCCATTGACAGACGGGACCGGCTGAGCGAGGAGCCGCGTTGCAGACGATGTTCTCGACGGGGCTACAGAGCCGACAGTCAAGTTTCAAGTTTAATTTATTAAGTATAGAGCCCTGTGAGCCATTCGGCTCTTGAATCGGGTGCAACCGCAACAAACAAACAAACAAAACCATGAACAAGAAAACATCTTAAAGTGACTATGTGCCGTCTCTCTCTCTCTGTGTGTGTGTCTGCGATATAAAAAAAGAAAACTCGTCGATAAACCAGTATGTGTCTGCGTGAGTTCATTGGGCTCCCGTTGAGTGTGACCATACAGCCGATAGAGAGCCGGGGGGAGGGGAGGGGTTAGGGAGGAGCTGTGCTTGACCGCAAATCGCAGCCAAAGGGTTGACGGTCAAACGCGAGCCGCTTTGAGCGCGGAGACGGCCTTCGTGCAACGGTGGATTGAGAGAGGACGTGTAACTTCTAGATTTGAAGCTTTCGTGACTGCAAGGATTCATATTCTTAGGTTTTTTCGGTAAATCACGTAGGTAAAAAATTTAAAATTAATAAAAGTAAAAAAATCAAGACGTTTCGGAGGCAACACAAGCTTCCGTCTTCAGGTGGAACAGTCACAGAACGATAGCGAATACAGCTATCGTTATAGCTGATACAGCTATCGATAGCTGATACAGCTATCGTGCTGCTATCGTTATCGCTGATACAGTTATCGATAGCTGATACAGCTATCGTGCTGCTATCGTTATAGCTGATACAGCTATCGATAGCTGATACAGCTATCGTGCTGCTATCGTTATAGCTGATACAGTTATCGATAGCTGATACAGCTATCGTGCTGCTATCGTTATAGCTGATACAGCTGATAGCTGATACAGCTATCGTGCTGTGACGGTTCCACCTGAAGACGGAAGCTTGTGTTGCCTCCGAAACGTCGTGATTTTTATTTTATTTTACTTTCATTAATTTAATTTTTTACCTACGTGACTTTACCGAAAAAACCTAAGAATATGANGTGTACTTCATCATCAGGATTACAACGGAGTATTTGTTGCTGTTGATGGTGGTGGTGATGCTTGGTATTGGGTGCACACATCGTCAACAATACAACCACAGCAACATACAATGAACACANTCGTAAATGATAATGTGGCATTTAAACAATACATGTATATATAGGCGANGTTTCGAGCAATGACCCGTCCGAGCACACAGAGAGGCCAGATAGATGATCCTAACCCTACGTTTCAACCTCTGTGGCCTCTCCTCTCTACGTGTTACGATCAAGGGCTTTTACCCGAAACGTCGCCTATTGTGCATGTTTGTGTATTAGTTTTAAGGCCTCAACACAGCGTCCTGTGATAATTCCAACATGATGCAACGTCACTAGCCATATATATCCACAGGATAATAATATTACTAATAATAGCAATGTATTTGACGTAGTTGATGAAAAAGCGGTGGTCAAAATTCAAATAGCGTTTAATTATTATTAACATATCATGCCTTTCTAACTAACGCGATCGCATGGACACATCTAGGGGCGCGTGACTTTTAATCGGTGATGCACTAAGATCCTGAAGATTCCTCATCTATTTCGTGTGTGTTCTAGATTTGAAGTTTTCGTGACTGCAAGGATTCATACTCTGTTTTTTCGGTAAAGTCACGTAGGTAAAAAATAGGTAAATAAAAAAAACTAAATAAAATCACGACGTTTCGGAGGCAACACAAGCTTCCGTGTTGGTGTGTGTTGTGTGATGTGTGTTTACGGTAGACAATGAACGGCACTTTCGTGATTAAGACCAACCCGTGTGCCATGAAGAAGGCCCATTGCCCGAAACGTCGCATGATAATTATATATATTTATTTTTTAATTGTAAGATCACGCGGTGCTGTTGACGGGTTGCGTTGCCCATCATAGTGGTGAGGAGGTTCAGCAGCAATCCATTTTAATTAAACAATTATAATAGGGTGTAATAATATAATAAATTATTATAATAGTACACAATACTATAAATATTATAATAGTATAACTATATTACAATAATATAATATTATAATATTATATATAATATTATATTATCGATATATATTCTACATATTGTAATAATATAGTAAATTACTAGAAGTCAGCAATTACATAATTATATATTATAAAAGAATAAACAATACGATAATATTACAATATAATATATATTACATTATATATTATCTATATATTATATATTTGTAATAATATGCATTTTAAAAAATAGTCAGCAATTACATAATTATATATTATTACAGAATAACTATACTATTACAAAATAAAATAAAAATTTAATATTATAGATATCTATTCTATTAAATATATATTGATAAAACAGTCGGTACCTTCACTATGAGACCTCCTTTACCAGTGGCAAAATATAGTAATAGGTTTTTACCCTTTCAACTGGTACAAAAACTGGTACAACACCAATGGAGACTATGCTCTAAGAAAAGCTGTCTCGGTGTGGACCAATCAACTTCAAGGACAGTGCATATCGTTATCATTATCAGAGTTCATCTTCTTGGTTCTTTCGGTAAAGTCACGTAGAAGGGAAATAATAAAATAATAAAAAATAAAACATAAAATAATCTCACGACGTTTCGGCCACAACGCAAGCAGCCGTCCTCAGGTGAAGAACAGGTCTGTCGGAAAGACAGCGTCTGAATGAATCCCTTCTACGTGACTTTACCGAAAGAACCAAGAAGATGAATCCCTGCAGTCACGAAAGCTTTAAATCGAAAAGTATCAGAGTTGTTTCTTTTTGTTTGCATTTTGACTACTTGTGTTGTGGTTATTGCAAACATGACCTCTTGTATAAAGTTGTCAGTTTTTTGTACCAGTTTAAAGGTAAAAACCTACTACTACTATAGTCGGTACCTTCATTTAGGGAGCGATCGAAGGAAAAATCCCGGAGAGGAATGGGAGACGAGAAAGACCTGGTTCGGGACTCATCAAAAAGTGGACTGGAGTCCCACCAATCCGAGCCGCTGCTACGACTACGGCTCATAAACTCCAGTCCGAGCAGACCCACAACCACCACGCTCCGTCTTTCCGCGTTTACCAATTTATCCCCCCCCCCCGGTTCGGATAGAAATTAACTCGCTCCCGCGCGGAACGACTTTTAATATAATTAGCATCTGAGGCTTAAAATTGGTAACGCGGTAATGTAGCGGTGAGCGCGCTGCGCTACTAACACGGTGAATCGAGTTCGATTCCCGTTCACGGCCAACACCAAGTGACGCTTATCTGAATCGGTTCTGGGCCTCCCCTAGGTCGACTCGGCTTAGAATGAGTGCCTGGTGCCGATGTGTAAATATCGATACTGGGGAGACAAAGGCGGCCGGCGTGGTGCTGGCCACCCACCCCCTCGAGTGTCGTTCCGGCCTTCATAGGTTCTACTCGCTAACCGCACTTGCCCCAACAGTCTTTTGAGGCTACACCGGTATCTTTGTCTGTGTTGTATTGTAGCAATCCAGCACGATAATGATGAGTTCGTATGAACTGGTAATGTGAGTGTGGATAATCACCTGATGAAGCTGTTTGTAATCACCAGGGAAACGTCGTAAACTCGAAATTATAAATGTTGCGGGTTTACTCTCTAACACACCGGTGTGCTGAAAGTCCATAACGGTTACGTTTCTTTACGTGACAACCTTACTAATTGGCTGTGTTGGGTGGTGGTGGGTTTAACGACCCAAATTTACGAGGTCTAACCACACAAAAAAAAAGATTATAGAGTGCATTGTTTGTGACAATTATATTTAAACGTGCCATTCATTGTTATTATTTTGATTGTTACAAGCCGTCTGCGAACATAGGATACATAATGCACATGCACACAGAGACAACATGCGTTATTAGTATTACTACTACCCATGTATAAGTTTATAGACTGTTGGGGCCTCCCCAACGAAGCCAGGTACTCGTTTAAGGCCGAGTTCACGCAAGAGTGGCCGTGTCAGGAATAGAACTCGGGAGCCGAGGGTGAGTGGCGGATGGTTCGATTGAGAGCGGATCTGAGAGACTCCTCCACACGCGCGCACACAAAGATCCCCCGTATAGCCTTTAACAGAGTGTTAAAAGGCTATACGGGGCACGGTACACGATGGCCAACACTGCGCCCGGCCGCCTTTGTCTTCCCAGTCTTGACGTGTTCACACCGCACCAGGTACTGATTTTAATGCCGAGTCTACCTAGGGGAGGCCCAGATGCGGTTCACTATATTCGTCACCGACCATGGCTGTGAGCTCGGGTTCGTATCGCTAACCACTATACCACCGTTCCCCACGCAATCACACGCGTACACACGCATACACACACATACACACACACACACACACACACGCGTCCATAAACGTGCACACACACACACCGTACACACGTATACACACGCGTACACACGCACGCGAACACACACAGATCCCCGTATAGCCTTAACAGACTATGAAGGCCGGAACGGTACACGAAGGGGTGGGTGGGCAGGACCACGCCCGACCGCCTTTGTCTCCCCACACCGCACCAGGTACTCATTTGAGGCTGAGTCGACCTAGGGAGGCCCATGACCGGTTCAGATAACCGGTGTTGGCCGTGAGCGGAACTCGAACCCGGCGCAACGCGCTAACCGCTACACCACCGCTCCCTACACACGCGTGTGTACACACACGTTCACAAAGATACCACACGCGCACAGACACATACGAACATGTACAGACGCAAACAAAGGCAATGATACACCGTATAGCCTTAAAATACTATGAAGGCTGGAACGGCACACGAGGGGTGGGTGGCTAGCACCACACACACGCGCTCACCACACAGACCCACACACACACGCGACTCACACACACAGCCCAACACCGGTTCACACAACACGCGCTCACACACACACACAGATCCACACACAACGCGTTAACAGCCCACCGTACCACACACACACGCGCTCACACACACATCCACAGACAGCCCTCACACACACGACACACATACTCAACACACACAGACCCACACACCACAGACCCACACACACACTACTCACACAACAGACCCACACACACACGGCACACCGACCCACACACCAGCCACACACACACACGCGCTCACACACACACACACAGATCCACACACGCGTACACACACACAGACCACACACACACGCGCTCACACACACATAGACCACAGACACGCGCGTACTCACACACACAGACCACACACACACGCGTACTCACACACACACAGACCCACACACACACGCGTACTCACACACACACAGACCCACACACACACGTGCTCACACACACACACACACACGCGTACACACACACACAGAGCCACACACACGCGTACTCACACACACATGCGTACTCACACACACACATACACACACACGCGCTCACACACACATAGACCCACAGACACGCGCGTACTCACACACACAGACACACAGACCACACACACACACAGCTCACACACACAGACACACGCGCTCACACACACAGACCACACACACGCGCGCGCGTGCGCACATCGCTCACGAACCTCACATTGACAATGACGTTCACAATAACAATGCAGAGGAACCGAGGAGGAATGCTTACAACCGACAAACGAACACCAACAAACACACGCTGCTCAACTAGCGGAACCAACTAACGACAACCCTATAAGACAAACCAACTGGTATCGCTAAACAAAACCCTCGCTACGATAGCCGACACCGCTCGTAACATCGCAAAAGACACTCGCTCACGCTATACCGAACAAGGCGACACGTTTTGTCCTTCTTGGTTCTTTCGGTAAAGTCACGTAGAAAGGAAATGATGAAATAATAAAACATGATAAAATAATTCTCACGACGTTTCGGAGGCAACACAAGCTTCCGTCTTCAGGTGGATCTTGATACAGCTATCGTGCTGTGACGGCTCCACCTGAAGACGGAAGCATGTGTTGCCTCCGAAACGTCGTGAGAATTGTATTATGTTTTATTTTTATTATTTTATTATTTCCCTTCTACGTGACTTTACCGAAAGAACCAAGAAGATGAATCCCTGCAGTCACGAAAGCTTTAAAGCGACACGTTTTGTTCTTCAAATATGCGCGCCGTGAAGCAGGGCCGTTGCCCGAAACGTCGCCCAGTGTGTTTGTGTATTAAGGCCACACACACACTGTTATATTGACGAATGCTGTTGTGTTGTTGTTGTTGACTATGATTGTGCACGCTGACAACGCCGCAGCAGCAGCATCACCATCATCACCGCCAAAGGCAAATGTCCCCGTGTAGCCTCAACAGACTGTTGGGCGAGTGCGTAAGCGGAGTAGCACCTATGAATGCTGGCATTGGCAACACTAGGGGTTGGTGGCCGGCACCATGCCCGGCCACCTTTGTTCCCTAATGGCGATGCTTACACACCGCACAGGTACTCAGTTGAGGTTGAGTCTACCTAGGGGAGCTCCACACCAGTACAGATAATCGTCACTGTGTTCACAATGAGCAGAATCGAACTCGGGTCGCTGGGTTTGTAGAGCCGTGCGCTAACCGCTAACCACACCGAACACCACCGCCATCAGCACGATTCTGTCTAAAAATTATAGATTCTATCCGATGCGCATTGCCCGTCCGCGCCGCCGTACGCCGCGCGCGAGCCAGCGAGCGACACGCGGATTCATTTCATCCGGAGCTGTCCGGGGCAGAGCTCCGGAAATATTCTCACCACCACCACCGGGTGCCTAGGCGGGTAGAGGTGTCATATGCGACAAAAAATGTTCCATGATGAATGAAGCGATCACGTCTCCTCCCACTCGTCACGGTGACACTCTATCTCTCTGGCTGTTTCGAAAGCGGCTTGCGGGCTCGCGGATGAGCGCCTCTGCGCGCGAAGCTGCCGTCGTGTTCAAGATGCGGTAGTAGCCCTGGCCGATTTTTTTGTTTTGCAAGCGTTCGCCGTCGTTAAGAAGCAGATCGATGTTGACCTTGGACGCGCTGCGGATGAGACGAGGCGAATTCGCCTCGCATTGGGAACCGCTCGAGTGGGAAACGTTCCTTTCGCTCGGTGCGTGGCGAGTGCAGTGGGAGACAAAGGCGGTCGGGCGTGATGCTGGCCACCTCCTCCCCCCCCCGTTAGCGGTAGTGTAGTGGTTGGCGCGCTGCGTTACGAACCCGGCGATTCGAGTCCGATTTCTTACTCATTATTTGAACCGGTTATCTGAACCGGTTCTGGGCATCTCATAGGTCGACTCGGTCTCAAATGAACTCCTGGTGCCGTGCGTAAACATCGCCACTGGGGAGACAAAGGCGGCCGGGCGTGGCTGCTAGCCACATCACCCCGCCCCCCCCCCCTCGTGTGCCATTGATGCTGCACTCGCTAACAGCCTGTTCTGGCTATACGTGGGGATCATTGTCACGCATGGATGTACGTGGTTTAGACGTGTATGTAACAATTGTACTTTTAAAGCGAAGTAATATTGTACATATTTAGTGTGATTTATCGCATGTGCTTGCTATGTATCAGGTATGCCACATTTATATGTGGTGCATGTCGTATGTGTCGTTGTATATATATATTTCTATGTGTATGTGTGTAAACGCGTACGTGTACTCCAATTGTAACACGCATGTCGAATCAATATATGTTGATGCATATATGTGTGCACGTGTGTGTGTATAAAAATGTCTTTTATTTTCAATCGTACGCAAGCTTGCATGTATATGCTCGCTTACAGCACTTGCCCCAAAAGTCTGTTCAAGACTACACGGGGATCTTTGTCTTTGTGCACCACTTAGACTCATATTGTGCATGTGCTTTATAATGTATTTATTTGCGAGCATAATATTACCTTCAATGTCCAAATTATATATACACACCTTGCATTAATACATAATGAGCATCAGTGGTAGGCAAACAGCTGTTGACGGATAGACTCAGCCCACCCGCCGCCATAGGAATGTGGAATTTCCACCACCGGGCTCGGCAGGTCTGTGAACCAGACGATGGGCACCAATCCCTAATTTGTGTCTCGCTTACAAACGCGTTCACCTTACGATGCACAGGTAAAGGTGCGTCTTTCGCCTACGGCGTGACGGCCTTCATAGGTGTTGCTCGCTAACAGCACTTGCCCGACATTACGCCAAGGCTATACTGGGGGAGGATCTTTGCCTTTGTGGATAAGATTAATATTATTATATAATTAATATTATTATTCTATGTAAGGTGGGAATCGCGTGGTTTAATAGACACGAGGCTGAACGCTGCATTGATGCTATTATTACTATTTTTATTATTTATTATTTTTCTATCTCCGTGACTTTACTGGAAGACCGAATAGAACCATGACTACGCTTCATGTAACTGTGCACTGCCCGATAAAGGCCTGCCCTCGTCCAACACGCGGTGGAGGTCACGGACGTTGCTTGGTCATACTTCACCACCCTGGTCGGGCGGGTTGCCCAAAGGGTAGAACCCGGAGCGGATCAGAGATCGTCCGCTAACCACTGCCCCACCGCTCCACCCACCACGACACTCCTCTATAACCCAATGAAAAAAACACGACTGTATGGATATCTCCACACGTGCATGTGTGCGCACGTGTATTTAGCATGTGTGTACGTATTCATATCATATGCACTGTATGCATTGACGTGGAACAGTACAGTGTGGGGGAGCGGTGGCGCAGTGGTTAGCGCGCTACGCTGAGAATCCCGGCGGCCGAGTTCGATTCGCTCGCTGGACAACACGGTGACGATTATCTCAACCGATCCCGTGTCTCCCCGAGGTCGACTCAGCCTCAAATGAGCACCTGGTGCTGTGTGTAAATATGGCGTGGTGCCGGCCACACCCACCCCTCGTGTGCCGTCCGGCCTTCATAGGTGCTGCAACTCGCTAACAGGCACTTGCCCTGACAGTCTGTTAAGAGGCTATACGGGGGACCTTTGTCTTTGTTCTCTATAGCCCCCCACCCCGAGGAGATGGAGCGATGCGATCAGCTCGTGTCCTTACGAGGGGTGGTCTGTCATCGTTTGCAGGATTTGCGGCTTCATCCAGCAGTGGATTGAACTTGATGACGAAGCTGATGACGACGTGAGCACACGGGTTACCGCACCCCCACAAGACGCCAAGCGGCCAGCAACAAGCGGCAACACCAACACAGTCGACAGGGAGGCCAACAAGTCAGGACGCATAATTAATTTTAACACTGGCGTTATTAAAACACTTTAATCGTTTATGCTTTAAGTTAAAAACATTTTTTGTATCATCGACGTGATTCGTATCTATTTTTCGCCTTCATGCTTTTTTGATGATATTTAACAATTGAAAGGAATGTAACTTAATACGAACGCGTTGTATTGTTTTTTTTTACGTATTTAAATTCGACAGCTGTGATCTTTAAAAGTTAAGTTCTACGTGAATTGCAAACGATAATTCATGTGCGCATTAACGCTTACGCAAATAACCTCGAACATTTGTTAGAATAAATATGATATAATAATAATACCGTGTGTCCTTATTTTTGGGCCACTCTGTATATATATAATCGCCCTATCTTTAAATAAATAAAAAGTCCTAAATTCATTTCAAAAGAGAATTAATTGCATGGGTGAACCTTTAAATGGATGTCTGTTTGACCATTCGTTACAATGAATATGAGAGCTCTGTGTGTCCTGACTTTTGGGCCACCCTGCATGTATGCTCGTGTCGGCTAAAGCAGCCGTCTGTCCTCCCGCGCATAGCGAAACGGTCACACATCGAGTCCGTACTATTGCAAGCATACAAAGTGCAAAGATTTCTGGTTGTAATCTTTATTTTGTTGTTGGTATATATATATTTGTATATATAAAAAACATATGCATAATGATGATAATACACGCGCGTACGACCACCGTGATGAAAATATCTACACGCGCGCGCTATGGTCTACATGCAGCATGCATAACGTGTGCGTGTGTTAATATGCGCGTGTGTGTGTGTACGAATGTGTGTGTGCGCGTGTCTGCATGCGTATGTGCATATTTGCATGTGTGCGTACGCATGTTTGTGTGTAAAAATATGCGTATGTATGCAAATATGTGTATGTATGTTTGTGTATGATACGGGTGTGTTTCTGTATTTACGATTGTGTATATGCACGCAATTGTTGTTCGTGTGTATGCTGCGTATTTATGCATGTGTGTATGCGTATTTATGCATGTATGCATCGGTGTGTACATATACACATAAGTGTGTGTGCGTGTGTACATGCGCGGTAGTGTAGCGGTTAGCGCGTTACGCTAGGAATCTGGCCCGGGTTCGATTCCCGCTCACGGTCAACACCCAGTGACAATTATCTGAACCGGTTCTGGCCTCCCCTAGGTCGACTCAGCCTCAAATGAGTACCTAGTGCGGTGTGTTAAAACATNCGTCACTGGGAAACAAAGGCGGCCGGGCGTGGTGCTGGCCACCACCCCCTCGTGTGCCGTGCCGGCCTTCATAGGTGCTCGCTAACAGCACTTGCCCTACAGTCTGTTAAGGCTGTACGGGAAATATTTTAGTACATTAGTGTGTTCATGCATGTACGTATGCATGTACGCATCCGTGCGCTCATGAGTATACGTGTGTGCGTATGTGAGTGCGTGTGAGTGTGTGTATGTACGTGTGTGTACGAGTGTGTGTATGTGCGTGCGTGTACGAGTGTGTGTATGTGCGTGTGTATGTGCGTGTGTGTATGTGCATGTGTGTATGTGCGTGTGTATGTGTGTGTGCGTTGGTGTTAATACATACGGAGTTGTTCAAGCGTCGGTTGTAGATCATCCATCAGACAAATGATGTCTCCCCGGTCTTCTCCCTGAACTTGATGTTGCATCGACATCTGTCTAAGTCCTGTCCTTTGTCTGTGTGTTGCGTATCTCTCTCTGTGTCTTTGTCTTGGTGTGCGTATACATGCATGTGTGTGTCCATGCATGTGTGTTTTAATATATGGATGTGTGCATGTGTTTTTATATGTATGTATGCACGTGTGCGTTCAACTAGAAAATTTACCGGAGTATTAACCAAATGTGAAGAGAATAAGCACGAACACAATAATGGCATTGTATGACAGACAGTTATTCTGCATTATAGAAGCCGAACGATATACCAACTTAATAAACTAAACATCCTTTAACCTACAACCGCAGACCTGCTTCGTCAGCCGAAACATATCCATTCATCTCAGCAACCATTAAGAACTTGCGCGCATATTGTGCGATTAACGCAAATCAGTCGCGCAGCATGTATAGTGCCGTGCGGCGTGGTGTGTATATATACGTGTGCGTGTATGCTGCTGTTGTTGTTGTTGTGAGTGTACAACACACACTACAGCTGGCTACAGCCCCCACGCGAGCACAGACGCTACCTCGACACATTTGAATTTCCAACTCGCTGTACACGGAACACAAGCGGGTCCATGGCATATACCCTCGGAATAGGGGGCAGTAAATACTTACCCACGTATCTGATTGGGGGAGGGAGAGGGCTATACCCCTCTCCGCCCCCCCCCCTGACCCTCCTCCATCAACTAAAAAAAAATCCCGGAGAAAACTAATAACTATTTTTTTTTATTTCACAAATTTATTCTCTGCTCGACAATTTCCGCTATTAATTGTGTCGAGTGATGAGCGTCTGCGTTGTTGTTGTTATTGTTGTTGTTATTGTTGTTGTTATTAGAATGATAACTGCATGAGCAACCCAGCTCTGAGAGAAAGAGAGACAGACACACACGGATCGAGCCGGTAGAACAGCAGACACCACTTACACTCTCTGGCCCCATGCAACGCTTCGATAACAAATCCATCGTTGGGAGGGAAGCTTCCGTCACGATCTTTCTCAGCTTTTGAGAACCGATGGGGGTGATGATNGGGGGGTGGGTGGGGTGGGGGAGAACAAGAAATGTCGGAGTAAAAAAATAAAACAACAGGGAGAAGAGGTAGTGGAGGAGGAGGGCGTGATGGTGGCGATGGTTGTTGTTGATGGTGATGATGATGAGAATGAATGGTGGATTGGTTATGGAGGGGAGTGGAGGAGACTTGGGGAAAGAGACGACCAGCCTCACTCGCGCACCACTGTTGCTACTGCTGCTGCTACTGCTGCTACTGCTGCTGTTGCTGCTGCTGCTACTGCTGATTTTGCTACTGCTGCTATTGCTGCTGCTGCTACTGCTGCTGTTGCTGCTGCTAATGCTGCTGTTGCAACTCCTGCTGCTACTGCTGCGGCTACTGCTGTTGCTACTGCTGTTGCGACTGCTGTTGCTACTGCTGCTACTGCTGCTGCNGGTGGTGGTGATGTTGCTGGGACGTTCGCCTAATCGAGGCTGTGCGAGTCTCGCTTCACGTGTCTCGCATGCAGAGAGAGAGAAAGAGAAGGGGGTTTCTCTCTCTCTCTCATACCCCCCCTCCTTGTTAATTTTTGCTCATTAACATTGAACCCAGGCACGCCGGAGTTGGGGGGGGGAGACGGGGAGGGAGACGGGGAGGAGGGCGGTGGAGGGTAGTGGCGAGGCAGGGGGTGGTGGTGGTGGTGGCTGGCTGAGATGTCTCTCCCACGGGGGGAGACGGAGAGAGAGCGAGCGAGAGAGAGGAGGGGGGTGGTGGTGGTTGGAGGTTTTGGGAGACAGAGAGAGACAGAAGGGGAGGGAGGGAGGGGGAGGAGGGGAGGGAGGAGAAAAAGCCAAACGAGAGAAAATGCGGTGCTATTATTATAACAACATGTATATCGCTATAACCTCACGTGGTAATTACAACAACGACGAGAATGAATCTCGCGACATCGTTGTCGGAGGGTGCTGACACTACAGGCGATGGGCCTGCTCCATCGCTGAGAGCTCGGGGAAATTCGCCGTTCCTCCGTCGCACGCCGTCCTGGCTACAGCACCACCCGTGCCACTCCACTGCTGGATGATGACGCCGTAGTTTGTCTCTTCGCGTGAGTTGTTTGACCGCGCTTCGACCGCCGTTCCGCTGCTCGCGAGACTTTCGTTGGTCGGTTTAAACAAACAAAACAAATTTAAAAAAACATGTCGGAGGCCGGCATTGGCTCAGGCGTGCGTGTTGGCCCAGGGTTCATGTCGCAGCGCGCTCACCAGCTGCGCCGGCCGTTTCCGCGAGCGGTGATTCCGCGGTGGCAGATCCACGCGCCGCCTGCGGATCGCGTCTGGAACGCGAAGACAAAACCGAGAGACAGTCACCCACCCCACGGCACCACCGCCACCCCCCACGGCACCACGCCACCACCGCCACCACTCCCCACGGCCACGCCACCACCCCACGACGCCCCACCGCCACCACCACCACCATCACCACCACGGCCAACACCACCCGTGCCGTGAAGGTCCAAATACGCGCGCGTCCAGACGGCTGTGGCACATACGGCAACCCCGCCCCCCCTTCACTGCCAGAGCCGTTACACATAGCCCAGCATAGCCCAGTGTAGCCCAGCGTAGTCCAGTGTAGCCATCATAGCCCATCATAGCCCGGTGTAGCCAGCATAGCCCAGTGTATCCCAGTGTAACCCAGCATAGCCCATCATAGCCCAGCATAGCCCAGTATATCCCAGCATAGCCCATCATAGCCCAGCATAGCCAGTGTAGTCAGCATAGCCCAGCATATCTCAGTGTAGCCCAGCGTAGCCCAGCATGCCCAGCATAGCCNAGTGTAGCCCAGCACCACAGTAGCCCACGTAGCAGCATCCCGTGTGTCANCTGCCCAGCTCTCAGGTAGCCCCCCCAGCTAGCCCAGCATAGCCCCGTCCCAGCATCCAGCGTAGCCCAGCATAGCCCAGCGTCCCAGCACCCAGTATAGCCCCACCACCAGCACCAGCATAGCCCCGTAGCCAGCGCCCAGCGTGCATAGCCCAGCATAGCCATCATGNCCAGCGGCCAGAATAGCAGTCCCGCCCACAGTCAACGCAGNAGCCTCCCCTTCCACCACGCTCACAGGAGCCCCCCCCGCTTCACCCCTNCCCCTCTTCCAAAGCCCCCCCCCCTCCCACCACTCCTACCCCACCACCACCACCACCCGTCCCGCGCGCCGCATTAGCAGAGGGTGGTGATGTTGGCGTTCACTAGGAGGCACTTGGTGCATCCAATCCCACAGACCGCCTTTATCTCAAGACACCCCCCCTCCCCCACCCTNCCCCTCCACCCCCTCTCCCTCCCCTCCCTTCACCGTTCCCTCTTTGGCCTGTGTGTATCCCTCTCCCACCAGCCACCCCACCCCTCCCANCCCCTCCCACCCACCCCCTCTCCCTCCCACCCCCCCTCCTCCGGACAGCCACAATGGGGAGGAGGACTGGGCCACTCTCATATTCCATGCGACGCACGGACGGACGCACGGAGGGAAGAGCGCCGTCACTTGTCGCGCCAGAGCCTGGCCGAGGCCACGAGCGAACACAATGGGAAGTGAAACCCTCCGCGGATCTTTCCCATGCACCCCGTGCCCTGCCACCCGTGTCACCACCAAAGACAAAGATCCCCGTATAGCCTTTAACCCACTGTTCGGGAAGGGCAAGTGCTGTTATAGCGAGTAGCACCTAATTAAGGTTCCTCTGCACGGCACACAAGCGGTTGGGGAGTGGACAACACCACGCCCGGCCGCCTTTGTCTTTTACGCACGAGCATCAGGTTACTTATTTGAGGCTGAGTCTACCTAGGCGAGGCCCGGGACGGGTTCAGATAATCGTCACTGGCGTTCGTGGTCCTCTACCCCACAACGACCACTGCTAATACTCGCCACATCACAATTACCTCCTGATCCACTACCACCAATATCAACCACTACCACATTAACCATCACCACCACCACATCATTAGCACCATCATTACACCCCCTTCCCATATAGCCACAACCACTACCACTCTCTAACCCGAACCAAACTCAATACCACCACTACCTCGATCACCAACGCTATCCACCACCACCATAACCACCACTTCTCTACAATTCACTGCCACAACCACCACCATGTCCCCTCCTGCCCATCCACGTGCTCACGGATACCATCATCACCATTACACCACTCCCGATCACCACCACCACTACCACCACCTATCTCACCACCACCACTCCCGATCACAACCACGACTACCACCACCTACCTCAATCACACCACCACAACCACCAACTACCTCAATCACCACCACCACTCCCGATCACAACCACCACTACCACCACCGATCTCAATCACCACCACCACTACACCAACTACCTCAATCACCACCACCACTACCACCACCACTACCACCACCTACCTCAATCACCACCACCACTACCACACACCACCACANCACTACCACCAACTACCTCAATCACCACCACCACTACCACCACCACTACCACCACCTACCTCAATCACCACCACCACTACCACCACCTACCTCAATCACCACCACCACTCCTGATCACAACCACCACTACCACCACCTATCTCAATCACCACCACTACCACCACCACCGATTTTATTCACCACACTGCCACCACTCCCTATCACAACCACCACTACCACCACCACCACCACTCCAAAGCACAACCAAACAAAGACAAAGATCCCTCGTATAGCCTTAACAGACTGTTGGGGCAAGTGCAGTTAGTAAGTAGCACCTATGAAGGCCGGAACGGCACACAAATGGGTGGGCGGCCAGCACCACGCCCGGCCGCCTTTGTCTCACCAGTGACGATGTTGACACACCGCACCAGGTACTCATTTGAGGTGAGCCTACCTATCCATACACCCACATGCACATCCCATATCAACACACACCGATAGACACTCGCGAATCATGAATACTGACTAAGTTTAGCATGATTTGAGATAATATGCCTTACCAACATATATATATTATCTTTCCGAAAGCTTATTTTTTTACAGGCCTATTTTGTGATTGAGCCTGTGTTTGTTGAATTAAAATAAATCTGACCAAGAAAATCAAGAAATTATCAAATGCCACACCACGTACACATTCACATCCATCCTACTCAAACCCACACACAGACAAAGATGCCCCGTGTAACCCCACGGACTATTCGGCAAAGTGCTGTTAGCGAGCAACTCCTATTGAGGTCGGCCCGCGCGTACTCGGGGTTTGTGTGGCCTGAACCACGCCCGGACGCCTTTGTCTCCCCAACCCACACCGGGTAATCATTTGAGGCCGAGTCGACCTAGTGGAGGCCCGAGACTTGTTCAGATATCCGCCCGCCACTGATGTTGGCCCGTGGCCTGGAATGGTGCGCTAACTGCTGCGCTACGAAACCCCGCAGACAAAGATCCCCCGTATAGCCTTCAGAGACTGTTGGAGCAAGTGCTGTTCGCGGGCAAACACACACACACACAGTACATACTGACATGCGCACAAACACACACACAGCACACGTCTCCCCGAACTAAATCACCTTCTCTCTCACACACACGCACGCCCATACACACACACGCACACACCCACACACACACACGCGCATGCACAATCACCACCACACACTCGCCTCCACCTCCTCCTCTCTCTAGCCGCCTCCCACCCGTCTGATCCCCCAGCCCCACTCACCCGCCCTACCCTAAAGCAGCGCCCCCCCCCAACAGAAGAAATTACCATCCCTACCCCCCTCTCGATCTCTCCCAAACCCTACCCCTCCCTCCCGCATCCCATCGCTCCCTCCCGCCCCTCTCCGATTCTCATCCTCACCAACTATTGCATCTCTCGCGTAGTTAGCGCGTAATGCCAGCCGCACTCCCCTCCCTCTCATCCCTCTCCCCTTCACTCTCTTCCCTGTCGCTCTCCACGANCCCCCCCCACCACCACGTGGGAGTAGGGGGGGGGGTCTNGGGGGGGCGACTCTCTCTCTCTCCGAGGCCGGCCGCATTCGCTCTTCCCGCTGGGCTCGCCGAATGTTTTGCTGGCCCCCGGATTCCCGCCTCCGAGACCGCAACAAAAGAGTCGACGACGGGGGGGGGGCTGTTCCCTTGCTCCTGCTGCTCCTGCTGCCGCAATCCGCCGTAGTCTCTTACGTCGCCGCGCCTTGAGTTTCAGGGCACGTATGTGTGGGTGGTGTGGGGTTAGCCGGGAGGGGGTGGTGGGTGTGAGAGTGGCGTGAGAGTGGTGAGAGAGAGAGGGGGAGAGAGCGTGGGGCGAGTGTGCTCGAGCAGATTGAGTTTGGTGAGTTGCTGGAGCGAACGGGTGAGTGAGCGGTTGTGTGGATCTAACCGCTCATGTATCTTCTCTCTCTCTCTCGTTCGTTCGTTCATCTCCTCTGTCTTGCTCTCATCTCCCGCGCTCCCAAAGAAGAAGGAACGAACACAACCCTGGGATGACTCACGGGGTGGAGTGAGTGGGGGTGGACATCTGATGGCACCCCTTGGTTGGAACATGCTGGAGGGGGGTGGGTGGGGTGCTGAGCGATGTTGGGAGCGGTCCACGGAGAAGAGGAGCAGCCGCAGCATGAAGGGAAGGACGAGGAGGAGGAGGTGGGAGGAGGAGGAGGACGATGATGATGTGCAGGAGGAGACCGCGTGGCGAGAGAACACGGAGAGAGCGGCAAAGGGGAGAGGTTGGGAACGCGGTCGCGACCGCATGAGCGAAGCGTCCTGGAAGCTCCTGATTACATTCCATTAATTGCTGCTGCTGCCTTGCTGATGAAATGTCAGAATGCCGAGTGATGGTGGAGACGCGGCCAAGCATGCTGCGTGAAGAGACGACGGTGGCGCGATGTTGACGATGATGCCGGTGATGGTGATTATGATGGTGATGCTGGTGATGAAGAAGACGCGATGTCGTTGGCGATGTTGCTGACGACTACTACTGCTGCTGATGATGGTGATTCGCCGCAGCTGATGGTGCTGATGACTATGTTGAAACACCTTCGATGATGATGATGGTGGTGGTAGTGTCGGAGTCAATGAGTGCGCTACATAAGAGTGGAATGTCATCTGAAGAGAAATCAGCGGCAAGGAGATGCCTCATGGTCATCATAACCATTATTGCTACTTTCTGCTTATTTTAATTATAATTTTATGTTAGCACGCATTTTTGTTGTTGTTAAAGTAAACAAGCATATACATTTTTTTGTTTGATTTCTTACAACCTTTCTGTTGTGAACTTCATCACAATACATCGGAACCGTGGTGCCGGTGGTGATCATCATCGTCATCATGGTACGAGTTGCTACACAAGTATTGGAAGTCAACTCGTGCGGCCGAGATACGGGAATGGATGATTGTGCCTGTGGTGCCTGTGGAGATGCGCCCGAAAGTTCAGCAAGACGTCTCAAGATATCGTACGACCCTAACGCAGAGAGATTGGATTTATTAATTCTTCGAGGAGGAAGGAAGGACGTCTCCGCTTTGCTGCCCACAGTTCGCAGTCTCTCCACCGCGTCAACTCTCACTCCGTCTCTTGGCACACAGTAAGTGTGCGGGTCGCACAACATCCACACACACGTGTACACACATCATACACACACGTGTACACACATCATACACACACACATATCCACACACGTGCACACACATCATACACACACGTGTACACACATCATACACACACACATCATACACACACACCCACACGTGCACACACACACACATACACGCACACACATCATACACACACGCACCCACACGTGCACACACATCATCCACACACATCCACACACACATCCCACACACGTGCACACACATCCCACACACGCACACATCNACACACACACCCACACGTGCACACACATCATACACACTCGCACTCACACACACATCNACACGTGCACACACACATCCACANGTGCACACACACATCCACACACGCACACACAGTCACAATCGCACACTCACACAGACTGTTGGGGCAAGTGCTGTTAGCGAGCACCTATACACAAACGTGCACATACATGTGCAGACACATCCAAACACGTACACACACGAACGCGTGTACACACAGATAAATGCAAAGATCCCCCGTATAGCCTGAACAGACTGTCGGGCAAGTGCTGTGAGCTAGTTCCTATGAAACCCAGCACGGCACACGATGGATGGGTGGTAGGAATCACGCCCGGCCGCCTTTGTCTCCCTAGTGGCGATGTTCACACATCGCACCAGGTTAGTCATTTGAGGCTGGGTCGACCTAGCGGAGTCCCGGTACCGGTTCAGATAATCGTCACCGGTGTTGGTGCCGTGAGCGGGAATCGAACTCGGGTCACCGGGTTCGTAGCGCAGCGCGCTAACCGCTGCACCACCGCTCCCTACAGACGACTACAAACACACACACCGCGTGTGCATACACCCCATGCACACACGCTCACATACATACACTGCGTGACATAATGATGGCATCGTAATGATCGTACACGTGGACAAACACAGCCCCCTATTGTGTCAACCCACTGCTGATGAGTGCCTTCCTACATCGGCGGGGATTCCTTGACCAAACGTAACCGCGTTGAAATGATGATTGTCGGTGCTGTGTGTGTGTGTGGCCGGCCTTCATCGGTGCACGCTAACAGCACTTGCCCCCACAATCTGCCCAGGCTATACGGGGGACCTTTGTCTTTGTGCGTGTATATGTATGTGTGTCTATATCTCTCCCTATAATATTGTTGAATGCCAGCACGGAGATAATAGTTGGCATGGCTAGACCACTCACCGCCACCTTTGTCTCCCCAGTACTGATACTGTTTCCGCACGCACCACGTGTTTCCGGCCTCGAGTCGCCGCGCTCTCGAGAACAACGGACTTGCCCAGCAATTCGGTTCGTTGAAGGCTACACGGGACCCCTTTGGCTTTGTTGTTGTTATGTATACATGATATTACTTCAGGGGGACAATGTGGTGGTGGTGGTGGATGGGGCTTACAATCATCATTGTAATTCCCTTGGCTTACGGCAGAAAATCATCGCCGCGTCTGAGATTCTTGGGCAAGAGGGTCATGCTGACACCTTGGGGTGTGAGTGAGTGGTTGGAATCTCCCGTGACTGAGTTCGACTCCCGGTCACAGACGAGACAGGGAAAAAACCCACATGTTAACCTTGAAATGTTCGATTGAAGCGTTGAGTATATAAAAATAAAAACATCAGCATGAGATTATAAAAAATATATAAAAACATCAGCCTGTGTGGATATTGGAAGGGAGTATGTAATGTCTGCCTATCTATTTAGTATTTTCATTGATATAATCATGGTTGAAATCCCTGTTGTTCACAGTGTACGTACGGAGTGTTTGTGTGTGCGTGTGTATATTCTCAGCTCAGTATGTGTAAATATACACTGCATAGACATGTGTTCGTGTGTGCGCATGTACGTGTTCTTGCATTACATGTGTACCCACATGTGTGTGTACTTATATATACATGCATGTGTTATGTGTTGTGTATGTGTATGTGTGTATGCATATGCTGCCAATGATGCTAGCTAACTGCACTTGCCCGAATGCCTGGAAGGGCTACACGGGTGTATTTTGTCTTTGCATGTGCAGGCTTTGTGTATGCAAGTATAAGTACAGTACGTAATGCGTGTACAGTACGTGTGCATGCTTGTATGTACAGCAGCCTATGTGCAATATATCACAGAGGATATGTGTGTACGTACGTGTGCACATATATGTACGTATCTTTGTACGCATGTGTTTATGCTTGGATGTATCAATGTGCATGCACAACAACAGTTATTTTAATGGTCTAAACTATAAGCCCGCTGTTGCACCGTACACGCACACGCCTCTGTGTGTTTGCACGTGTCTTTGTGTATATGCACGTATACACACACGAGGCGCATTCTGTATAGCATGTGTGTACAGCAAACGTCTGTGTATATGGGGAGCGGTGGTGGAGCGGTTAGCGCACTGCGTTCGAACCCGGCCGCTCGAGTTCGATTCCCGCTCACGACCAACACCGGTGACGATTATCTGAACCGGTCCGGGCCTCCCCTAGGTCGACTCAGCCTAACGAGTACCTGGTGTAAACATCGCCACTGGGGAGACAAAGGCGGCCGGTCGTGGTGTTGCCCACCCACCCTTCTCGTGTGCCGTGCCGGCCTTCATAGGTGCTACTCGCTCACAGCACTTGCCCCAAAAGTCTGTTGAGGCTATATGGGGATCTTTGTCTTTGTCATGTAACAACCTTATGTTATACACACAGCCATGTCATTGCCTCCAGCGTGTGTAATACAGTCGGATGTATACTCACCTCACGCTAACATAAACATTAAGGCCTCATTTATATAACTGTACACGCATTTGCATTATATAAAGCCCGTCCTGGTATCCAACTTGCGTCACACTACAGCGGAGAGCTATACGCGTGGTCAAAACTACACGTCATTCAACCTCGTTCCATGCAATATTTAACACGATTACTATTTATCATAGTGATGATGATGATCGTGATGATGATGATGACATCGTCAGTTCGTGTGTATGTCGTGTGTGTGGTGGTGTGGGANTGGTGGCGCAGTGGTTGACGCACAGCGCTACGATCTCGGCCATCTTGGTTCGATCCCCTGCCAGAGGAATATTTCCAGTGTCGACGATCTTTAAAACCAGTCCGGACCTCCCCCTAGGTCTACTCAACCTTAACTCAGTACCCGGTGTCGTCGTCTAAACCACGCAAAAAAATCAGAGTAGACAAAGGCGGTCGGGCGCGGTTTTGTCCACGCCACTCGGGGCGTTGGTCTTAATAGGTGCTCGCTAACAGCGCTTGCTTCGAGGCTTTATGCACTTAGGGCCTATAGATTGGGTCTTTGTTATTGCAATAAGTACAACGTGAGAATTACCGGGCTAGAATAGGAGGGGGTGGTGGTATTAAGATCCTGAATATTGTGAGTCTGAGTGAACGATATTCAATAGCTGGCTAGTTTATTATTATTATAAGTGAACACTGTACGCGTGTGGGTGTGTGTGTGTCTGTGTGTGTGCGGTCATCAATCAGTCGTGGGGGAGACAAAGACGGAAGGGGCATCGGGTTGTCTGAGCCACAGTCACTCCACGTGCTTCTCAGTGTGCCGGCCCTTAATAGATGTTCGCGAACAGCTCTTGACCCACCGTGTGGTATGGGCTATGCCATGGGAAGGGGAAATGTATCTGTGTGCGTGTGTGTGCTGTACAGAACATTATGTTATATTTGATAATTATCAATAAGAGGGACAAAAATGCGATACCGTCGTTTCGGCCGACGAACCTTTTTCAGGAAGAATGTATAAACGTTGTTTTTGTATGTACAGCGACAGATCAACTTAATGGTATTTATATGTGTAACGTTTAATTACTGCGTAGTTTGTGTTGTGATGTTGCTGAATTGAATGCTGTAGTATATATAAGCTATATACACTGTACAGGCCTAATATTCCCATGCACAAGAGTGTCACAATCGATATAGTTTGACGGTTTATACCGGTGCTGTAGACAGCTCTATGTTACTGACTACATTGTATTCATCTCTCACGCACCTTCTGTGCGAATACAAAATATAGAGCGGCTTTCTATCGGTTGAAACTAAATAATCTAAAATGTATAATTTTGCTTGGAAATTATATTTCACAAATGCATATTAATTGTTCGAAGCAACGTAATTAATAATGTAATAACTTAACACGTAGATTATGGATGTATGCTGCATTTGATGTTGCAGTCAAAACAATTAATTCATAGGTTTATCAATAATTTAAATGTGTGTGTTGTTCCGTGTGTTCACAGAGATACAGGATACATAAAACTTGCTGTGTGCATCATGATTAAACATTTTACGTTTTTTTTCATATCAGCTCTGATATTATACAAAATTCTCACAATGTGTGATAAACATTTTTACCTGTAAAAGTTTCGTAGGGGCAAAATATACATTACAACGACCGTATACGACGATTAACCCCAACATTTCACTTTGGTCCCATTAAAAAAACGTGACAATTACCCCCAAGCACAAAGATATAATTTCACATTTGTATAATGTTTGCGTGGATCGGCAATGAGCCCTTGACATTTATCGCCAGTGAGTTTAGGGGTGGTGAAACTTGGGCAGTGGGAGCCTGGTGGTTGACGCACTACGCTCGACACCCAACGAAGCCGAGTCCTGGCCTCCCTAGGTCGACTCAGCCTTTATTTGTTTGTTTGAGTGTGGGAACTTGACTACTGGCGAGACAAAGGCGGCCGGGCGAGGTGTTGGCACGTCAACACTTCCTCGTGTGCGCCGTTCCAGCCTTCTTAATAGGTGCTCGCGAACAGCACTTCTCCGGCAGCTGTTAGAATGATTTACGGGGCGTCGTGGTGGATAATTAACGTAAGTGATTAGGATAAGCGATTCTCAGAATAAACAGTGTTCGAGATCACTCCAGTAGAGCCAACACGAAGGCCTACAAGTTAGGCTTATTGTAAAACAAAAATATTTTCGTATTTTTTTCCACATTGGAGGGGGTGTGGGGGTTGATTGATATTCATCACCACCACCACCATCACCATTATCGTCACCGTCACAATCATCATCATCGTCGTCGAACGAAGTTGACGAGTGAATGGGGATCGACACGCGGGCAAGGCTGCCGCTGCTCCGAGCCGAACCGTCCGTCGCCAACGCTGAGATCGCCGTTCGCTCTGCACGTGGCCCGCTCGTATTTCACACGGTGGTGATTGGTGCAGAAAATGTGTTTTGTGTAGAATATCCACGCTGCGATGATTGTCGTTCTATTTTCTCATTAATAGCTTCATCAGCAGCAGCATCATCGTCATGAGTACGACGTTTGATCGCCGTTCGCTCTGCACGTGGCCCCTCGTATTTCACGGTGGTGATTGGTGCAGAAAATGTGTTTTGTGTAGAATATCCACGCTGCAATGATTGCCGTTCTATTTTCTCATTAATAGGTCATCATCAGCAGCATCATCAGCAGCATCATCGTCATGAGTACGACGTTTGATCGCCGTTCACTCTGCACGTGACCCCTCGCATTTCACGGTGGTGATTGGTGCAGAAAATGTGTTTTGCGTAGAATATCCACGCTGCAATGATTGCCGTTCTATTTTCTCATTAATAGCGTCATCAGCAGCAGCAGCATCATCGTCATGAGTACGACGTTTGATCGCCGTTCGCTCAGCACGTGGCCCGCTCGCATTTCACACGGTGGTGATTGGTCCAGAAAATGTGTTTTGTGTAAAATATCCGCCGGTGACGATCATCCGAACCGGTCCCTGGCCTCCCCCTAGGTCGACTCGGCCTCAAACGAGTACCCGGTGTTGTAAAACAATCGCCACTGGGGAGACAAAGGCGGCCGGGCGTGGTTCTGACCACATTCCCCTTCCGTGTGCCGTGCCGGCCTTCTTCATCGGTGCTACTTCGTTAACGGCACTTGTCCCAACAGTCTGTTAAAGGCTACACGGGGGTCTTTGTCTTTGTGTGTACAGTGCATGTAACTCAATGAACTGCCGCTAAGAAATTCAACAGTGATATTTAACGTTCTTAAAGTAATTAACCTTTACATTATTCAAGTTATATTACAAACGTGCTCGGGTAACCACGCCCCCCCCCACCCCGTACTACTTGACTATGAAATTCAAACGTCCCGCGTCGTATTTAACGAAACGAGCGATCTAGCCGCAATAAAATAAAATAAAAAATCATAGCGCTGATTAACAGACTGTATTTTCTTTTTTATATAGTAATTTAGTTGTTATAGGAACGTGGTTGCAGGTGAATACTGTACACCGGACGAATAAACACACAGACTCTTGCAATTATTAAAATCGGGAAGCAATTTGCAAAATGTAATTTAATTCACACAAGCTTTCGTCGCATCAGAGTTTCACAGAAACAAAGAAGTGTAACCATCGTCAAACGCACGTTCAAGCGTGCGCCATGCAGTTGCAATGTTTGCAGCGTCTAATTATCAGAGCAAACTTGCTCTCATAGCAATTAACAAATAAATGGAATAAAACTCAACACGCTTCTCAATCAACTGCCCGAGAACACGTGCCATGATTATGGGCCATCTCCCGAAACGTCGCCTATTATATATTTTTTCTTTTAAGGCCACACACACGCGGTGTTTGGTGGTGACGTTATTATTATTGACGATTTCCTTGAGTGTGGTTGTTCTTAACTGTGCACGCTACCAACGCAAGCAGCAGCAAGCAGCATCACTGGATATAGAATTAGTTACAATAATTAAATGACTGTCCATTATCCACTGCTGGATGAAGGCCTCCCCCACCGCCCTACGCGCCCCCCCCACCCCCACAGGACCGTGTCGCTTGTGACCAGACCTCGTTCCACGGGACGGTGTTAGTCGACCCCGGGGGGCCGACGATTTTGAGTTTTTAGAATATCACTCCTGCGCTGTGCCGGGAATCAAACTCAGGTACGCCTCGCTCGTAGCGAAGTGCGCTAACCGCTGCGCCACTACTCATCTCGCACGCGTCGACGTAAATCTTGCGGCGGGAATCAGAGACCCCCCCCCAAAAAAAAAACCCGAAATCACTTAAATTCTACCAATTAATTTGCACGCGGTTATTGCTAATCGCAATCGGTTGCGTTTTTTAATTCTGGAGGGGATAGGAAAGGAGGGGGGGGGGCAAAATGGGCAGTCCGCCCCCTCCCTCCCCTAGTTACGTAATTAATTAATTGCGTTGACGTCACGCACTTTACCCATGGTTGAACGTAATCAGACACAATCCAACAATCAGACCCTCCAACAATCAGCAATCAAACTATCAGACAGACAAACACTCCAACGATCAGACTCTCCAATCAGGCAATCAAACAATCAGACAAACAATCCAACAATCAGACTCTTCAACAATCAGACAATCAAGCAATCAGACAATCACACGATCAAATATTAAACAATGAACCGCACGCGTGAAAGGGAACGTCAGCTGATTTGATACGCTTCCTGCATCATGCGATCTCGGCCATCACGATCATCACCATCTTCATCATCATCACCATCGTCACCACCATCATCGCCCTGGTCGTTCGATCTATCGACATCGCTTCTTGCCACACGTTGGTATCGTGTTCCTCCATCATCCACATTGCCCACCTCCTCCTCCACCACTCTTCCGTCCTCATCTCTCCTCGTCTTCCACGGCGCTTGCTTCCGTAGCATTTCCACCCACGTCCCCTCTCCCGCTCGGTCTGTGTCTCCTCCGTTGAGGCTGTGGGTCTCTTGACTTCGCAGGGCACCGTGAGAGATGGGGCGAAGGCTTTTGGGGCAGTGGATTAAACAAAGATTTGTAATCTATTATTTTGGCATACAATGTGTTCGCGTGTTGTAATATTGAATATTAATACTTCGTATTTTTAATACATACATCGTATGTGGTTACAATGTCATTTATGACTTTATCTCGCTCTCTCTGTGAGTCGTGCTCTTTTTCCAATACCATGTCGATGATCTTTGCCTTAGTTTCATTTTAGCTTTTTCTTCTTCTTGGTTCTTTCGATAAAGTCACGTAGAAGGGAAGTAATAAAATAATAAAAATAAAACATAATGAATCGAAATTCATTTCAGCTCTGTCCGCGATGTTTTACTCGACAACATTGCACGCGATGATCTTCCCAGTTTCAATCCACAACCGTTTCAAGTTGTCTCTCCCTGGAGCAACTGAATTCGATGTCTCTTGTATGATCGTACGTTCAACTTCTTTCACGCCGTACGTAGCCAACCGCGCTAAGGGCAACAAACTAACACAGGAAGCAGTTGTAACAAAAAAAGGAGTTTTATTGTTGCTGCACTCCATATTATTTCGATTCGGACAATATATATTAATTGTCTTGAGCTTACATGTCCAAGAGCTCCAACTTGGCTTCCATTTAGGACTACAAATGTATCTAATACAGGTCGGCAATTGTGATTTTAATAATATTGTTCGAGAACGGATAGATTGAATAATTAAATGTTAGCTCCGTAACAGTGGAAAATACGCCTAAATGTAATGCAGGTCTGGAAGGGCTGGCTTTCTATTACGGCACATTATTGCTTCCACTAGAAATAACCGAAAATCGGTGTACAGTATTCGAGGTTTGCCTCGCCTCTAAAATAGGCACAGTTCAGAGGCTGATTGTTGACCTCGCTCAACAATATATCTCGCGGCAAGGAGTTGGGGCTAAAGTTTGGCCAACTCCCCTCTCGAGTCTCCACGTCGCGCATTTTGCGACCTCTCTCACCATCGCCCGCCTCCCCGTCGGTAAAATCGGCGCGCCTCGAGGAGTACGACGCTAAAGCCCATAAAGAGCGAGACAAAATATGACTCTACCGGCGNAAAAAAAAACCCCAAAACTAAATGGTGAATTTTCATTGTGGGGTATAATTTCTGTCGTCACTCGAGGGTAAATGAGACTGTGGTAGGAATGGAATAAACTAAACTTTTTAATTTTATTTTAGCAGGTAAGGCCCAATGATCATCATCATCACGTGCACATTTATATCAGCAGCCAAATAGTCTAAACAGCGTGATGTTGATTCTAAATGTGGAGGGGGATAAAAACCGGAGGACACGCAGAAAAATCCACGCGACCACGGGAGAGAGACACGCAAACTCTAAATATACAGCAGCAGGCGTCAGGGTCTCAATAGAACCAACGACCTCCTGCATACCAGGCGAGGTAGTCAACATCTCGAATAGATAGATGGAGAGAAGTCCACGAACTGTAAATATAAATATTCATCCTGCTCTCTTACATTGTTTCTGAAATGGGCAAATTGCCTGAAACGTCAAATATATTTGGTTTCACCTGTTTTACAAAACATATGTTCACAGTATTTTCTGTCGTGTCTACACGTACGTGTGTGTTGCGTGATACGTGTGTGATGTGTTTATACAAAGCAGTGTTGTCTCAGATTTCGGTATCTCGTGATGGCTGATAGACTTACAAATTTGCTTGATTTTTTATTTTATATAAGCAATTCCTTACTAAATATACACATAACGAGGCACGTTTGAAAGCTATGCTCGTATATTTTTTGGGGTGTGGAGTAGTGTGGTGGCAGTGGTTAGCGCATTTATGAACCGGGCAACCAAAGGTGAATTCCAGACCACGGCTGAGCCAACCTAAGGGCCTCCCCAAACCAATACCAACCAGACTTGACCAGCGTGGTGAAGTATGTCTANCCCCCCCCCCACCCATGCCATCCAGCAGTATAGATTGCCAAAGAGACTGTACAATAATTACTTTAACTATGTTGTACAATATAATTAGTCGAATTCTCTATCTATGATGATGAAGATGAATGTTTCATGATGGCGTTTGTAAATGAAATGATATAAGCCTCGAAAGCAGTTTCCACTTGGTGGGTTTTCATCAGCATTGCGTGGCCGGTTACACCATGAATTCTACGCAGTACAGACCTGTTCGACTTTTTATATATATACATCTGTACGTAAACAGTATCAAATTGTGTGCACTCGATTTGTGGTGCGCGTTGTGAGTTGCGTGGCACGCGGAACATTACAACGTAAGAGTTTTCAATTTAAATTTCGATTTAAAGCTTTCGTGACTGCGGGGATTCATCTTCTTGGTTCTTTCGGTAAAGTCACGTAGAAGGGAAATAAGGGAAATATTAAAATAATTCTCACGACGTTTCGGCCACAACGCAAGCAGCAAGCAGCCGTCCTCAGGTGAAGAACCTGAGGACGGCTGCTTGCGTTGTAGCCGAAACGTCGTGAGAATTATTTTAATATTTCCCTTATTTCCTTCACCTGAGGACGGCTGCTTGCGTTGTGGCCGAAACGTCGTGGGAATTATTTTATTATGTTTTATATTTTTATTATTTTATTATTTCTCTTCTACGTGACTTTACCGAAAGAACCAGGAAGAGGAGTTTTCAATTTGTGTAACCGCGTGGCGAGACGGCGAAGGGGGGCCGGGATTGAGTCTCGATTGCAAAAAAGGTGATTGACCCCTGGGGTATTCGTCTGACAGTAGGGGGCGATTATTGTTGCTGCTCTCTGTGTGTGAACACACAAATGTGGGGAGCGGTGGCGCAGTGGTGAGCGCGCTGCGCTACGAACCCTGCGACCGACCGAGTTCGAATCCCGCTCACGGCCGATACCACGTGACGATTTTTTAAACCGGGCCCTGGGCCTACCCTAGGTCGACTCGGACTCAAATGAGTACCTGGTGAGGTGTGTAAGCATCGCCACTAGGGGTGGGGAGACAAAGACGGTCGGGCGTGGTGCTGTTCCACCCTCCCCTTCGTGTAGCGTTCCGGCCTTCATAGGTGCTACTTTTTAGCGGCCCTTGCCCCAACAGTCTGTTAAGGCTACACGGGCGAGGAGGCGGCTTTTAAAACGTGGGATTTCACACCGCAGGAATAACCAGGGCGGGCCGCTGAACAGAAATTAAAAGACGAAACGCGAATCATTCTACGATCGCGTTGCTAGCAACCAAGCCACCGTGTACTAGCCCACCAACACACCACCACCCGTCAGAGCATCACCGAGTCTCGGAGAGAGTCGAGAGAAAGGCCTGAGCCACATTGGATTGCATGGGCCAATTCAAGTGCTTGGAAGAATGACGATGACGACGGTGTAGACACACTTTAAGCAAGTGCGTAAAATAAAATAAATGCCACTAAATTCAATCGACAGTTAGCCGACACGGTTACGGGCGGGTCGTTGACCATACTTCACCACGCTGGCCCAGTGCGGTTTGGTTTGGGGGGGAAAAGGTGAAGATTGGTGCAAATATCACTCGCCACTGATGTTAGCCGTGACCTGGATTCGAACTCGGGTGGCCAGGTAAATGGTGTGCTCTAATCTGAAGTGCCTGTAATTAATTATCGTTTGTTTGTGCCGTACGCCAGAGTAAAATCTGCAACGTAAATTGAACGCACATTTAACACGCGGGTAAAGTCCCGGTTAGTGAATTACTGACTCACTAGCTTGTGCGATTCTAGTTAGATGCTCTAGAAGGGGTTGGAAATATGCGAGTGGTTTACGGATATTCCGCCGCGGTTCCATAGAGGCGAAAAATCCGAGCGGAGTGATGTAAAATTATAACGAAGGATTATAATGCTGAGCGCGTTATCTTCATTATAATGATACGTTCCGTTCCAGAGGGCTAGACGGTTACTTTATTTTGGCAAACTATAATCATGCTCTAGAAGGGAAAGAGAGCCGATATTTGGTTCACACATTCGAGTCTATATTCTTACAACAACATACAAAATAAACAATATTCACATTTGAGACCCGTTATAATTGAAGAGGCGGAGATACCTCTTATTGGTTATTTCGGTAAAGTCACGTAGAAGGGAAGTAATAAAATAATAAAATAAAACATAATAAAATAATTCTCACCACGTTTCGGCCACAACGCAAGCAGCCGTCCTCAGGCTGCTTGCGTTGTGGCCGAAACGTGGTGAGAATTATTTTATTATGTTTTATTTTTATTATTTTATTACTTCCTTCTACGTGACTTTACCAAAGAACCAAGAAGATGAATCCCTGCAGTCACGAAAGCTTTAAAAAGGCGGAGACACGTTTACAAACAAGTTTTAACGTTTAAAACACGTGCCTCAAGTTTGCATTCATGCTATTAGACGGCCGCTTATCCAGTCGGCGATTATCATGATTATTTTCTCGTAATTAAAGTTTACTTTGGGGTGTTTATCGAACGAGTGTGACGATGGAGTCTTTAGAAAGCGGTCGACGCCCCCCCCTCCCGCCCGATGTTGATTCTTTTCGCGTCTCATCGAAGCGGTGACACGCACACAACAACAACAACTCACGAAGGGCGCCCTTTCTGGGTGGCACCGTGTGTAACCGCGTGCATTAGCACCCTGAACTTTGAGTTACTACCGTTGTAAAATTATTAAATATCCTGACCGTCCGAGTCACAGAAGTCAAAGTTTATATCATGATTCGGAGGTAGCGGGAGGGGTGCGTGGCTGGGTGGTGGGTGGGGGTGGAGTTGACTCAACCCATCATCGCGGAAGGGCCGATAAACTCGTAACACATTGCTAGAAAGTCGTCAGCGGTTTGTCCTGTACTCGACACGACTGGCTCCCGTCGTGGCAACGTGGAATTTCCGCCCAGCGAGCTGCGTAACATCGCCCGCAAAAGCTCGTTCCCGTTGCTTGCTTGAGATTGATGCTCTATCCACTGCTGGATGAAGAAGACTTTTTTGTTACCCGTCGAACGATCCAGTTGTTGTCTGTCCTCCACGCGAGCCGCTTCCCGTCTCCTCAATCCGCGGGGTTGGAGGCGTTCTCTCGGGTTCGGGTTTTTAGTTTTTTCCCCTCCTCCATTCTTTGGCTGCCGATCCGTGCTTGCTCTCGACCAGAGGTCACCAATCACCATCCCACCCTGCCGTGACTTGGCCCTGAGCACCCTCAAGTCCACTCACCGATGGTCCTCAGCTCTGCGGTATCTCTCTCTCTCCATAAGCCTTGTGGGGATTTGACGATGTAATCATTTTACGTTTATGCCGTACGCCACAGTGAAATCTGCAACGCAAATTGAACGCGCATTTAACGCGTAGGTAAAGTCGCCGGTTAGTGAATAACTCCAGTTTAACACGTAGGCTTTCGCGACCAATATTATTCATAATCAACGTTTTTGGGTTTAGATCGCGTTATTTATAAATGTGTCGTAACCCTCCACACCCGACACGGCCAATCAGTAAAAAGTGTCACGTTGACAAAAGACAAATAGTTCACTGCTTTAGCCCACCGGTGTTGAAGCGTGAAACCACAACATTTACAATTTGAGTACGACGTTTCGCTGGTAATTGCATCCAGCATCATCGGCAATTCGCCAGAATGGTGAGGGTCTGCTGTCTCCCGTCTTATATAGAGCAGCAGCAGGGTGACGTCACATTAACTCATTAATTAACTAACTCGCTGACGCATGCGATTCAGTTACGTAGATGCTTAGAACGGGTTGAACTATGGGAGTGCAGATTGTGGATATTATCTTTTGATTCTCATAAAGGCGAGATATCCGAGCCGGAGCGATGTAAAATTATCACGACTTCTAGAAGGGTTCGAATGCTGAGCGAGTAATGATCATGATCATGACGATGATATGCGTTCGTCCTAAGCCACGTGTCCCCCCCCCCCCCCCCTCGTAAGAGAACGGTGATCACACGGCTATCAAATGTCGATGTATCGGCACGGGGCTGGTGTGACGTTGTCTGCGGCATGTACACGCGCGCGCATGCGTGTGTTGTGTGTGTCCTTAATGTTACATAAAGCACGTGTTGTGTATAGTTTGTCTTTTATATATATATGCGCGCTCCGAACCTCGGGCCACCCGAGTTAGATTCCCGCTCACGGCCGCCAACACCGGTGCGATTATCTCTGAACCGGTTTCTGGCCTATACCGAGATCCACTCGGCCTCAAATGAGTGACCCGGTGCGATGTGTAAACATCGCGACTCGGGAGACAAAGGCGGCCGGCTGTGGTTGCTGCCCCAACGCCGTTCCGACCTTCATAGGCGCTCGCTAACAGCACTTGCCCCAGCCGTCTGTGTAGGCTACACGGGGGATCTTTGCCTTTTGTGTTTAACTGAGACTGAACGAGAGATAACCTTTCTTATTCGCGATCGTTGTTACCAAAACAATATTTTTTATCTCTCTTATAACTCGTTTATTGAAGAATAACTAACGGTGCAAAACCTTTAATCTCACAAACACGACGCCTGGGTGTGCTCTTGAAACCCACTGGCACACGTGTGCCATGTGTGTCGATCCGTGTGTGTGTGTGTACGTGTATATAAACATCGCCGCTAGGGAGACAAAGGCGGCCGGGCGTGGTGCTGGTCACCCAACCCCCCTCGTGTGCCGTGATGGCCTTCATAGGCGCTCGCTAACAGCACTTGCCCCAACAGTCTGTTATTTAGGCTATAAGGGGATCTTTGTCTTTGTTCAAGCATATCCGTGTGTCTTCGTGACTCTACGTCTGCCCTTGTGTCTGTGTGTACGAGTGTCTGTGCGTCTGGGAACGTCTTTGCGTGTCTACGCGTGCGGGTCCGTGCATGCGCGTGGGGCAAGTGCCGTCAAAAGGCTACACGGGGTATCTTCATAGGCGCTCGCCAACAGCACTTGCCCCGACAGTTTGTTAAAGCTATACGGGGGATCTTTGTCTTTTGTTGTTGTTGTTTGAGTCGACACGTCTAGAACACGTGTCCGTGTGTGTGTGTGTACGTCTATGCGCGTGTGTCTCACGCTTTAATAGGTGCTCGCTAATCGCACCTGCCCCCCAATGTAGCGTGTAAGGCTGCACGGGGAGAAGCTTTGCGTCATTGCGATGAGACGTCGAGACGTTATCGACCACGAGACACGGGACACGTCAGAAAGATCTCGCACACACAAAGACAAAGCCCCCTCCCCCGGTATAGCCTGCAGTTGGGAGCCAAGTGCTGTTAGCAAGCGCCTATCGAAAGGGCCGTCACAGCGCACGTGGAGGGATGGTGCGTCCGTCATCACGTACACTCGACCGTCTTTGTCTCTCCAGCGCTGACGTTTGCAAACCGCGTCAGGGCCACTCGCTGATTGCACGAGGACTCGATCTCTGGCGGGATCCCCCCGAAACCGGTTCTGACGTCACCGACCGCCCGATGTTAGCCGTGAGCGGGTGTCGAACCTGTGNCCGTGGTGTTGTACAGAGAGCGGTGCCATGCACCAGAGCTGCTGCCGAATCATTTACATCACTTGAGCCCGTGGGCCCCCCCCCACACACGCACACACACGCGCGCGCGTCTCCCCAAACCAAGAAGTCCACCCTCCTGTGTCCATGAGAAACCCATCCAACCCCCATCTTTAATCTATTAAAGTATTCCAACCTGGATAATCCTGTGGAGGTGCGCGTGTGCGTCCCTGGCGATGTCCTTTGTGGAGAGCGAGGCGGTCTTAGCGGTCAGTGCTCTACGCCGCGCTACGTACCCGGGACCACCCGGGTTCGATTCCCGCTCACGGATCAACACGGTGACGATTCATCGGAAACGGTCCTGGGGCCTCCGCTTAGGGTGGACCCAGCCTGAAATGTGGGGTGCGTAAAACATCGCCACCACGGCCGGCGTGGTGCTGGCCACCCCCACACACACCCACCCCCTCGTGTGCCGTGCTGGCCTTCATAGGTGCTCGCTAACAGCACTTGCCCCTACAGTCTGTTGAAGGTTACACGGGGAGGGGGGTCGTTGGTGTCCTTTGACACGTACACCCTGCCGCCTTTGTCTCACCAGAGCTAATGCTTTACACGACGCATCGAGGCACAGATGATCAACAGCACACACAAGGCCTTAAAACCCCGTGGTGTTGATACTCATCATCATCATCGACAGCAAGCACGAGCACCAGCCTTCATTCGCAGTGACGTCGCAGCAGCGCTCGTGCCAGGCTAGGTGCGCTTTGAACTTGCAGACACAAAGGCGATGATCCACGTATAGCCTGAACAGATTCGTTCGAACGAGTGGTGTTAGCGAGCACCTATGAAGGCCGGCACGGTACAAGATGGGAATGGATAGCCAGCACCACGCCGGACCATGCAGACACCACACACAGACAAACAGAAAGACAGACACGCACACAGACAACAAAAGACAGACACGCACACAGACAAACAGAAAGACAGACACGCACACACACAAACAGAAAGACAGACACACACAGACAGACAGAAAGACAGACACACAGACAGACAGACACGACAAACAGAAAGACAGACACACACACAGACAAACAGAAAGACAGACAACACGGTACACGATGGGAATGGGTAGCCAGCACCACGCCGGACCATGCAGACCCACACAGACAGAAAGACAGACACACACAGACNAACAGGAAGACAGACACGCACACAGACAAACAGAAAGACAGACCCACACACAGACAGAAAGACAGACACGCACACAGACAGAAAGACAGACACGCACACAGACAAACAGAAAGACAGACACGCACACAGACAAACAGAAAGACAGACACGCACACAGACAGACACGTGCACTCGTACACCTCCCTCCCTCTAAGTCATCCAGTCACCACAAGGATCCATCCGTCTCTCCATCATTCGCCCACTCTCCTCCTCTCCTCTTCCTTGCTCCCCCACCCTCCTCCTCCTCTCCCCCTCCTCGCTCTCATTTGAACTTGATGTTTGTGCCGGATTTGCATGGCGGACGGAGGATTTCGCGTCGGGCCAGGCCAGGCGAGGTCGGGACTGGTCGTTTTGCGCGCTACCATCATCTTCAACGTTACACTTAAAGAGTACGGATGTCGCTACTGCTGCTGCTACTACTGTTGCTGCTGCTACTGCTAAATATCGCTGCATATTCCCTTGCAGGCTTAGCGCTCGGAACGGCTAAATGCTCGCCGCTATTATCGTAGTGGAGACGGGGGGGGGGGGGATGGTTATTTATTTAATTGCACGTACGTGCGATCATGTGCTGACGGAACGCGTGCGCGTCGGACTATTGTGTGGCCATGTGCGCATGCACTGTGTGTGTGCGCGCGCGCGTGTTGTGTGTTGTGCGCGTGTGCATGTGTACACGCGCGCGCGTATACACACACACATAACGCACGCGTAATTAGGTGATAATACTGTCCGCATATTGTGCAGTGAGACACAAACATGCCGTAATGATGATACCGACGAGGATGATGATGATGATGCCGATGATGATTTGCCGCTATTGCTGCTGCTGTGGTTGATGATGGTGCCGCCGCGATGATGATGATGATGGTGCCGATGATGATGATGGTGCCGATGTAAATATTCCGGCCTGGTCAACAACCACTCAGCGAGGAATTGAGAGCGCATTCTGTGGTGATGAGTGTTTTCTGTTATAATATATTCGAGGCCTCGATCCTCACAGATGCCAAAAGCCCCCCACCCTTCACCCCACCCTTCACCCCCACCCTCCCCCCTAAGCCTCCTCCCCCCCCCGAGAGGCGGTAAGTATGAACATCATCAGATGTTGTGTGCGCGGATCCCATCCGTGGTGTGCCGCTGTTATTCGCGCGCCGTGGCGGTGTTTGTTTGTGTTGGTGGGGTGTTGGTGGTTGTGTTGGTGGTTGTGTTGGTGGTTGTGTTGGTTGTGGTGTTGGTGGTTGTGTTGGTGGTGTTAGTGGTGGTGTTGATGTTGTTGGTGGTGGTGGTGGTTGGTGTGTGTGGTGGTGTGTGGTGTGGTGGTGGTGGTGGTGTGGTGTGTGGTGTGGTGGTGTGGTGGTGTGGTGGTGGTGTTGTGGTGTGGGTGGATGGTGGTGGTGTGGTNGGTGGTGTTGGTTGTGGTGTTGGTGTTATACAGATGTTGATGATGGAGCTGCTGCTACGTGCCGGGTCGTGTAAGGTGGTGGTGGTGGTGCGTTGTTGTTGTTGCTGCTTTGTTTGTCTGGGTGCTATAAGATGATGTACAACGTGATGGAAGTGAACTGAGTAATGCGATGTTGTGCTGCGTTGGTTATGCGTGATACAGTGTGGTTCTGGGTGCTAAACTGTGTGTCCTTGGTGGTACAGAGCGCTACACCGAGACGGGGGTGTGTGTACTGTGCATGCTACACGATGTGTTTTGCTGGGTGGTGCAATGCTGGTTGGCATTGGTTGGTCCTGGTTGGCGAGGTGGTCTCCTGGTTGCTGTGTCGAGTGGCACAATGTGCTTCCTGCTTCGCGTTGTGATCTCCACTGGGCGGCACGATGTTGGCACGGTTGGCTGCGTACGGTGCGAAAGAAGTTCAACACACAGACGCGACCTCGTCTCAAAGGTCCTTCCAATGTGGCCCAGGACTGTGCGTGTGTATAGGCAGTACAACAATGCTGTTCTGGGTGACGTTGGCTGGTGCATGTGGTGCTGTAATGTTGTTCTGGGTGCTATGGGTTGGTTGGTCCAAATGGCAGCGTTGTTGTTGTTACCTGCGCGTTCTGTATGCCGAATGTCACAAGGCGTGTGCCTTGCTAGGCGCTGTGTGTATAGTTCAGGCTACGTAAAGACTACGTCTCCGCGTGTCCTGTTGCGGGTCTGGGTTGACCTCTCTGGGCGCTGTGTACGAGTTGCTGACTGCGGTGTTCTCTATGGGCCCTGTGGTTTTACGATATTTGTGTTGCACCATGATACGCCGAGTGCTCTGTATGACGCAAGGCCTTAATTATAATATATTGGTGGGGGGGAACCCCCCCCCCCCAATATTCAAATATGCTCCAAATGTCCCCCCAATATATTGGTATATTTTTTTAAAGTAATAATAATTATGTAAATAAAAACAACAATTTGCTAAGCCTTGGCCACAATATCTGGACTTGTCTTCATATTAAGCAATGCATAGATTTCTGTTTATATGATTATGGTTGTACTTTAGTAATCGCTAATCTCAAACATTGTATACAATGAAACAATAAATGGTAAAAAAAATAAAAACAGAGCAATGTAATACAATACACTATTAGACATTATTGTAAAAAAATAAATTAAAAGTCCATCCCATGTGTTGGTGAATTTTTCTATATTTTAGGCAGGAAATTAGTTTTCAAATTTAAATATTTCCCTGGGTTGGGACCCCAGACCCCCTGGAATATTTGGTCCCCCCCAATGTTGACTCGATGGCTACGGCCTTGGTGTGACGGATCATGCCCTTGCTAGGCGCTGTGTGTACTTGACTCTATGTACTGTACTCTGATTCTGTTTTTGTACACTGGGTGATATGCTGGTTATTATACCTTGCTAGGTGCTGTGTATAAGTGTCAGGTGAAGTATTGTGAGCGTTGCGAGGCACTGTGCATTGTGCTCTGTTGTGTTTGGTGTTATGTAGGGTCTTGTGCGTTTCTAAAATGTTGTTTCTCTGTACTCTATTCCGTATGCTGAGTGTCGTGTGTGATGGGCACTGTGCCTTGCTGGATGCTGAGTATTCATTGTAATGTGTAAGGTGCTCTGCCTTGTTTCAGTGTCTTTCTGACAGTTCTAGATTTGAAGTTTTCGTGACTGCAAGGATCCATACTTTTGGTTCTTTCGGTAAAGTCACGTAGGTAAAAAAAAGAAATAAAAATAGAAATAAATGTTGTATTTCTTATTTATTTCTTTTTTTTTTACCTACGTGACTTTACCGAAAGAACCAAACAGTATTTCTGAATGGTGTTGTCCCTGTGTGTTCTGTATGCAGCAGGGTGTTACGTGTTACGGTCACTCTGAACTGTGCTAGGTACTGTGCATTATACTGGGCTTTTGTGTAACCGGCCCTGTGTATTTCTGTATGCTGTGTATGCTGTGCTCATGTGCAGGTGTGCCTTTGGGTCTGCAGAGTGCGGTCTACGAATGAGACTGTGTGCGGTGAACCGCTATAGACGTGCGCGTTGATGTTGTTGTTGTGTGTCGTTGCGTGTTCTCTATTGTGTTGTGTTCTCTAAGTGTCCTGTTTTGTTGTGGCTCTTGTACTTTGCGAGGTGCTGCGTACAAATCACGTGACTTCCGTGAGTGCCCGCCCCTCCCACTCTGAGCTCCTCCCCTCGCCCCGCCCCTATGAGAACACACACAGCTGCGTGCAGCAGCGTCGAGACCCTGAGGCAGGCTCTCCCTCCTCCCTCTCCTCGTCTCCACTGGCCTGTGCTACCGTTCCTCCACTCCATCTCCAAACGTTTCCTCTCATTCCCCGCTTCTTCTCCCTCTTCTTCTCCCCTCTTCCCTCCCTTTCTCTTTCCTCGTTCATTACATCCTCCGTGGCTCGACTCTCCTCCCCGTGGTGGTGTCGCCACGGACTCCAACAGCGGTTTGCGAGTGAGTCCTAACACATTGTCCTGCTGCGGAGGGAGCTGGTAGGAGCGTTGGGTTGCTCGGTCAATGGCCAGGGTCAACGGCGGCGTGGTGTATTCCGCAAATATGCCCGACTGTGAGAGCGGGCACAAGCCGGCGTGAGTAGGTTAAACGTTGAGTTTTATAAGGGCGCCACGGGGTGACGAACCCCTCCCCACCAGCCCACCCCTCCCACCCCCACCCAGCGCCACCATCCCACCCAGCCCTCCCACCCTCCCACCCAGCCCCTCCCACCTCCCTCCCACCCAGCCCTCCCACCCTCCTCTCCCACCCAGCCATCCCCACCTCTCCCCCACCCAGCGCCACCATCCCACCCAACCCTCCCANCCAGCCCCTCCCACCCTCCTCCCACCCAGCCCTCCCCACCCTCCTCCCCCACCCAGCGCCACCATCCCACCCAGCCCTCCCCACCCTCCCACCAGCCCTCCCCACCCAGCCCTCCCCACCCTCCTCTCCCACCCAGCGCCACCATCCCACCCAGCCCCTCCCACCCTCCCCACCAGCCCTCCCCACCCTCCCGCCCACCCTCTTCTCCCCACCCAGCCCCTCCCTGCACGACGGACATAATAATCCCCTGTGGGCTGGTGTAACCAGGAGGTCCTACCAGTATAAACACTGAGGTGTCATGTGCCTTGCTAAGCGCTGTGTAATAACCACAATCGTGGATAGTATGAAACTCTGTCATAAGTACTTGTGGGTGTATGTGTGATTCTGAACGCTGTGTAAACTACGTATTGTGTATGTCGAGAATTGCGTCACCGGCATTGTGCCTTGCTAGGCGCTGTATGTAATGCTCGCTGTGTGCCGCTACGCTTCCGTTTGCTGCTTACGCAGATTTCTTGTCCCTTGTAAAATAGTTTGCGTGTGCTCCAGTGTGCTATGGAGAAGGGTCATTGCCCGAAACGTCGCGCAGTTATATTTACGCGTTGTAAGGCAGTGTTATTGACGGTTGTGTTGATATAGTTATTCATGAGAATGTGTTCCGTACACTTGCCACCTGTGCCTTGCCAGGTGCCGTGTGTTCATTCACTCGCCGCGGTTATATCTAGGATACACACGGTATTGTGCCTCTGTGTGTCTTGTCACGTATGGGGCCTTGCTAGGCGCTGCTCCCTGCTGTGACGTCGCCCTGTGGTTTACGGCCTCAAGATGTAGGGGGATCTTTAACTTTCACTCTGAGTGAAACGGAATCGTCAGAATCTGTATTTACGCTGGAGAATCCGAAGAGCTGTAAAGCTCTTTTCACAGATATCCAGTAGGGCGGGTCAGAACGTTACAGCAGCAAACAGTNAAAAAATACGAGAGTGCAAAGTATAGGAAAGATAAATAAATTACTTAAAATATACAAATAAAACTGAACTATATATANTTTTTTATCTTATCAAGTAAACCCCACTGATGTATTAAGTTATTTTTCAGAAGCAACCTGTCTATCACAAATGATAGCTCAACAAAGTATAATATCGCGTGGAAATTCATAGCAGCAAAATAATTACATACATCATCGGAACCTCATTTGCCAGTAAAAACGCCTTTTGGCGTCATCTGGTCCAACCCATGTGAGACTAGGCTCTAAGGAAAGCTGTCTCGGGTGTGGACCAATCAACTTCAAGGACAGTGCATACATTATCAGAGTTATGTTTTTTTTGCATTATGACTGCAGGTATTGTGGTCTATGCAAACATGACTCCTTGTAAAAAAAAAGGTGTCATTTTTGTTGCCAGATAGAAGGGTAAAAAACAATTATCAATCTACATACATGTTTCTAAATGTGTCGTAGTATTGCTCCAGTTCACACCGCATGAATAACCAGGGCAGCCGCTGGATTCGAACCGCGAATCTTGGGAAAAAGTTCGCAAATGCGCTACCGCTAGGCCCGTAGCCTTGCTGAGTGCTGTGTATTATTGGTACCGCTGTATTGTTGCGTGTATGTCGCGGTGTGTTCTATATCCTCAGAGTTGTCCTGTGGTTTCCTGTGCCTTGCTAGGCGCTATATTCATGTTGTGTTTCTGTGCATTCTACAACCTGTGTAATCTGTTGTGGATACTGTGCCTTGCTTGGGTGCTGTGTATAGCACTGGATGCTTTGTGTGGTCTTGTTTATTTGGTATGCTGTGTATTATACCTATGGTGTAACATGCCTTGCTAGGTGCTATGTATCTTGCTAAATTATGAATGTCTTTGAATTTTTAAGTTACTGTGTGTTCTGTATACGATTGATGGGTTATGGTTGCTATCCCTTGTTGGGTGCTGTGTATGCATACATTGATGTATTCCTGTGTTCACGTGTGGTCTGTATTCTGGATAGTGTGCCTTGCTAGGTGATGTGCATATTTAAATCGATGTATGTCTGTGTTCACGTGAGCTCTGTACACTGAGTGATGGGCTGTGTGTTACATGCCTTGCTAGGCGCTCTATCCGCGTGAGCTCTGTACACGAGTGATGGTTGTGTGTTACATGCCTTGCTAGGCGCCCTATCCACGTGAGCTCTGTACACTGAGTGATGGGTTGTGTGTTAAATGCCTTGCTAGGCGCCTATCCACGTGTGCTCTGTACACTGAGTGATGGGTTGTGTGTTCCATGCCTTGCTAGGTACTGTATCCACGTGTGCTCTGTACACTGAGTGATGGGTTGTGTTACATGCTTGCTAGGCGCTCTATCCACGTGTGCTCTGTACACTTAGTGATGGGTTGTGTGTTACAAGCCTTGCTAGGCGCTCTATCCACGTGTGCTCTGTACACTGATGGTTGTGTTACAAGCTTGCTAGGCGCTCTATCCACGTGTGCTCTGTACACTTAGTGATGTTGTGTGTTACATGCCTTGCTAGGCGCTCTATCCACGTGAGCTCTGTACACTGATGGGTNGTGTGTTACATACCTTGCTAGGTGCTCTATCCACGTGAGCTCTGTACACTTAGTGATGTTGTGTGTTACATGCCTTGCTAGGCGCTCTATCCACGTGTACTCTGTACACTGAGTGATGGGTTGTGTTACATGCCTTGCTAGGCGCTGTTTCCACGTGTACTCTGTACACTGAGTGATGGGCTTGTGTTACATGCCTTGCTAGGCGCTGTTCCACGTGTACTCTGTACACTGAGTGATGGGTTGTGTGTTACATGCCTTGCTAGGTGCTGTATCCACGTGAGATCTGTACACTGAGTGATGGGCTGTGTGCACGTGCCTTGCTAGGCGCTGTGTATGGTAATGCGCGGTGTCTATACGTCAGAAGGTCACGTGTACTCTCTACACAGTGCATTTCTGGCCATGCAGGATCTGAGTGCTTTGCTTGGCACCGTGCAGAGTCTGGGTCCTGTGCCTTCCTGGGTATCTTGTATTACTGTGATTGGCGCCGTTTGTTGCAGGGTGTTGTGCGTTTTGCAGGTGTCCTTTTATATACGCCAATGGGCCCTGATGGCGCGCTGTGTATGTTGTGGGGTATTCGCATTGTTTGCCTTGCTCGACGCTGTGTATGGATGATGATTGTGTTCTGGTGTTGTTGTGATCGTGCCCCTGCAGTGTCGAGCTACTGGTGTGGATACGTTCTGCTGTGGTTGTTTACTGGGTGTCCGGATCCTGGGGTGGTGGCTACGTCGTGGCGAGGCTTGGTCTTGGTGTGTCTGGCTACCGATGTGGCCGATGTACCAATGTGACTTGGTCATTGTGTGTCTGGTAATGCAGTGACTAAATCCTGGTGTGGCTACGCACTGGTTTTAACATATAATAAAGTATTAATTGGACGATGATAAAATATAATAGGCTTTAAAATATTGAATGCGCATTAATTTATTTATTATTAATCAAAATGCGTTCACTGTATATTATCGGTTTTACTTTTACGGTACGCGTTTCTGCAACGACTTGGTTGTGTGTCGGTGTGGAACACTTATTGGTAATTAAATGTTTAATTAATCGATTCGACAACTNACCCCCCCCCCCCTCGTCTCTCGCCTTCGGGCGCTGTCCGGCTCGGCGCTATCCGGAATGGGGCGGGAGCGGTGGCGCAGCGGTTAGCGCAGCGTGCTCTCGTCCGAACTATCCCTGCGTGGGCGAGAGTGATTTCTGAACCGGTCTACGACGCGGGACCCCCCCCCCCCCCCGCTAATCAATGCAAAATCTTAATACTGTATACTTGATCGAGCACAGATATTGAAACAATCAATGATACGCATCGACGCAAGGGCTTACGGGTAAAATAGAAACACCACGTGACCCCGCCGCCACGTGGCAGCACGTGGTGACGCGGTCACTCACGCCTCGCGATGCGGACCATTCATTGCGTGCGATAATCGCGCGCGCTGTTTTTCTAAACACGCTTCGGTGTTAGCGGACGTCTCTTCGTTTATTTAAACCTTCGACGCTGGACACGGTGACACAAGGTCCACGCGTTCGTCAATGAGGCCGTGGCACTGAGCACGAACAACAACAACAAAATATACACAATCGGTGACGTTTCAAACAATGACCCCCCTGTTCGTGGCACATGAGCACGCTAAGATACTGCATTCAATACGCAAGTCTTTGTGTGTACAGCACAATATGCTGTCATTGTTATTGTGACGCTGTTCAAACGTACATCCTGAAATATATTGCGTGATATTATGACGCTACATTAACCCAGCCATCCTTAGGCCTGTATCGGGATACTCTTTCATTGCTACACTGTATTGATCAAACAGGCGAGATCACATACAAGAGGCTGCTATGGCGATGTCAAACACACGTGCCTTCATTAAGCAGGGCTGACTATAGCTTCCATAGCGTTCTGTCATTTTGAGATTATCCACAACAGGCTGCTATTACGCCGTCAAACAGCCTTCGTTACGCAGGGCTGACTATAGCTTCCATAGCGTGCTGTCATTTAGAGATCATACACATCAAGCTGATATGATGCTGTCAAACACACAGCCTTCGTTACGAAGGGCTGTATACAGCTTCCACGTAGCGTGCTGTCATCTAGAGATCATACACAGCAGGCTGCTATGACGCTGTCAATCGCCCCCCATCATTACACAAGCTGTAAAATAGCCTCCACGCAGCGTGCTGTTATATAGAGACCTAAACAGCAGGTTGTTATGTTATCAAACACATCCCTTATGACACAAGGCTGCCTATAGCTTCCACATAGCCTGCTGTCTTATAGACATCATGCACAGCAAGCTGTTATGATACTGTCGAACACAGCCTTCATTACGCAAGGTGGCTGGCTGTAGCTTCCACATAGCCTGCTGTCTATAGACATCATACACAGCAAGCTGTTATGATGCTTACACAGCTTACACTTATGATTGCTTACACAGCAAGCTGTTATGATGCTGTCGAACACAGCCTTCATTACGCAAGGTGGCTGCCTATAGCTTCCACATAGCCTGCTGTCACATAGAGATCATACACAGCAAGCTGTTATGACGCTGTCGAACACAGCCTTCGTTACGCAGGGCTTGCTATAGCTTCCACATAGCAAGCGCTCATGCATATGCATGAGCCGGCATAGATCACGTGACGCTGGGCGTAATGAGCCCACGTCAGAGGCCACGTGCAGGCTTGGTGCAGACGCACGTGGCCACGTGTCGTGTCTGATGAAAAAGCAATGAACACTGGGAGACAAAGGCGGCCGGTCGCGCTGGTGTTGGCCACCCACCCTCTCGTGCCGGCCTTCATAGGTGCTCGCAGCACTTGCCCCAAAAGTCTGTTGGAAGCTATATGGGGAAACTTTGTCTTTGCGTCTGTGCATATTACTGCCGGTGGTGGCGGGTCTCTTTGTGTTGTGTGAAACGTGCTGGGAGCGGTGGCGCAGCGGTTAGCGCACTGCGCTACGAACCCCCCCCCCCACACCGAGTTTGAATCCTGCTCACGACCAACAACAACGTCGAACCATAATGAACGGGTCCTCGGCAATCCCTAGATCCACTCAGCCTTGAATGAGTACAACAGCAGTTGCGGGGAGGGGTTGTGTGTGGAAGACAAAGGCGGTCGGCGTGGTTCTTTCCACCTTACCAGCTCCTTTGTGTGCCATGCCGGTCTCGGTAGGTTCTGGCAAACGACGGTCGATTGTGAAAGGTTACGCGGTCGGCTGTTGGTGTCACTGCGAGCAATTGTGACGGGCGGAATGCCGCGTGTGTGCTGCGTGGACGCGCGAGCCCACGCGTCTATTTTTAGGTCTGCAATGTGGGGTAAATCGTACCATTAATTGTCCAACGGTGTATCGGTTGGCTCTTATCTGCGTAATGAGCAAATCCATACGGGATTGTGCTGGACGTTGTACCATGCACGGCTCGGTGGCGTGATTAGTATGCACGATAGAAGCGTTACTGTACGTGTCCTGGCCGAGTGTGCGACTCGCTGACGGTGATTGTTGACCGATATAATAATGGGAGCCGATTTTGCCCGATCATATATATATAGCACACACGATCATACAAAGTGCCTAAACATTTACTCAAGGCCCATATTTATTTAACCGAAATATTTCACCGAAATATTTAACCGAAACAACGAGCCAATATCCGTATTGACGTACATGCTCCTGCAACAACAATAACAACAACAAAACTCGGCACGTTCGTCGATAATAGCCGCTGCGCGTTGCCTCGACAGAGAAACAAACGTACGACGTTTCGGGCAATGGACCCTGATGATGGGCGCACCATCGCCGCAGGGAGGTGGGGGGGTAGGTCTCGTCGCACGCGTTGTGTGCAGCGCAAACTGCTCGCACACAACGCCGCTGCCTGAAGTTGACGTCGTCCTCCATGAACGTGTCTCCGTCCGTTCATCACGAAGGGGCCGTCGTGTTCGGTGGCCGGCATTGTCGTTGTTGCGGCGGCGGCGGCGGATTTTGTCGCTGCGTTACCTTTGCGATCGTGGACGGCGCCGTCGAGCATAGAGGCGCGCGCCAGAACCATTTTAAACGTTTCACGACACAGCCTCCAGTGGGGTCAACGCGGCGATGTTTGAGAGATTGTTGGCCGTGCCGAGAGACCGAAATTCGTGCAAATTTTGGATGTCGCGCGGGTAGCCGTGGCTGTGATCGGTAGCAGCAGCAGCAGGGCCGCTTTTCGAACGTGCGATCCGCCCTTCTTGGGATGGCCAAAAGGCTTCAAACGCATGAGGTTTTTTGGGGGGTTAGATCACGTAAATATATTAACGTGTCGTTAAAACCGGTCACCACCCGACACACAGCCAACTAGTAAGGGTTGTCACGTAAACAGAACGTGGCCAATTCGTCACTGTACGAATTGGCACGTTCTGTTAATGTGACAACCCTTACTAGTTAGTGGTGGCGGATATTAACGACACATATTTACGTGATATAACCGAAAAAAAAGCTCTTGTGGATATTGCTCGCGAAAGCCTACGCCTTAAACTGACTTCAAATGCGTTGGAAGTCAAACAGGGCCTGGGGCCTACTTAGGACAGGCTCCGAATGCGTGTTGTGTGCACGCGTGAGATAGGCAAAATTGAAAGTCTACGTGTAATGTTACCATACTTTTAATTTATAGTGTGTTTTATCATTTAGTATTGTCAGTGCATCAGTTATTTTAAAAATATACCAGGTGAGGGTCACCCAGGTTTTTTTTTGCATGGGAGGTGTCGTGGAAATGCGAATGGTAAATGACGAACTGAATGGATTATATGGACTATAGGATAGAGAGTAGCAATTGTAACTAGTATTGTCACTTGATTATTTACTAACAACCTATTGCTCAACCTTTCACAACATACCCACCGTGATTATATTCTTAAACTGTAATTTCGTAATTCAAGTTTAATGCATAGTATCTGCAGTGACGGTACATTACAAGCAATTACATTTTACATGTTATCAACATATTAGGTAATGACCCATCTACAAACACGCACACACAAGTGTTTGAATGTGCTTTGAAAAAGGACAAGCCCGAAACGTTAGCTATAATCTATTTGTTTATCTTTCAAGGTCACAGTGACGATCGCTATAAGGTGTTTTTGATTTGTCTTTCATTTTACTTGGGCACCACTGCCAATGCAGCAATGATTTGTTAAATATTCGAGGCAGTGTATGCAATGTGTTGTAAGTTGTTCTATAAGCCAAGACTGGAGTATATATTGTTAGTATATTTGATTCAAGTCTATGTGTTACCAATTACGACACGTTTTTTTTATTATAATGTAGAATTATTTAATCCAATCTTTGAGGTTACGTGCTTATAATCTTAAATTCAAGACTTACAATACAAACTATGGCATGATACGTAATTATTCTATTTAATGCTACTAGGAGCAATGGTATAAGTTATATTGATTGTTCATGATATGTATTTTGGGGTTGTGAATGAATTTACACTTTACACGTGATATGATACAGCAAATACATTGGTGTAAACTATTAATAAAAAAACATCACAGCCCTTAGTCAATCCAATACTGGACATAGGCCTCAGAGAAACCTTGATCGTGGGAGGGTCTGTTTAACCATACTTCACCACGCTGGTCAGTGGTGGGAAGGGATGGGAACTGGAGGATGACGTGCAGAACCGGTTCAGATATTCCTCGCCAGCCCTGCTAACCGGTTCAATGGTGCTAACCGTTGCGCCACCGCTCAACCGCCCACGGTGACGCGGAACGCCAATAGCTGCCGTGTACACACCACGCACTTTCTATATGGATTAAATTCTCTGAAGTGAATACGTAGACTTAATATTATAAAGTGTTTCGTTTGTTCATTAACTTAAGCCCTTGGAGCACAAGGCCGCGTGTGTGATATTTGCGAGTGACTTCGATCAGCACATGTGTGTAACCGCGCACACACGCACGCGCACCAGAAAATACAATAAACAACACTTCCAATAAATGTTGATTTAAAGCTTTCGTGACTGCAGGATTCGTGTTCTTGGTTCTTTCGGTAAAGTCACGTAGAAGGAAAAATAAAATATAAAAATATTAACAATAAAATTCTCACGACGTTTCGACTGCAACACAAGCAACATCATCAGGTGTGAAATCCACAGCAAGAACATTTTATTATTTCCCTTCTACGTGACTTTACCGAAAGAACAAGAATATGAACACTTCCAATACTTTATACGCACGCCACGGCTCCGTCTTTATATAATACATCTACGCTAAGCTGTGGGTGGAGCGGTGGCGCAGTGGTTAGCGCACTGCGCTGTCGAACCCGTCGACCTGAATTCGATTTCCCTTGTCCAATACGCAGGGCTGACTATAGCTTCCACACAGCGTGCTGTCGTGTAGAGCTCATACACAGCAGGCTGCTCTATGTATGTATGTAGAACTTTTTTGCACCGTATGTAGCCAACCGTGCTATGACGCTGTCAAACACGGCACCCTTCTTGCCTAGGGCTGGGTATAACCTCCCCCTAGGTCGACTCAACCTTAAATGACTCCTTGTACGGTGGTGTAAACGTCAGCATTGGAGATACAAAGGCGGTCGGGCGTTGGTCTCACCACAACAGCCTTCTCGAGGCGCGCGCGTGCTCGCAGCAGCACTTGCCCGAGCAGTGTATAGAGGCTACACGGGTGACCTTTGCTTTGCAACACGTAGCGGCGCGTGTCTGTCAACAGACCGTTTGCTAAACTTGTGTCGAGAATGCCAATTTCAGAACTTTAACGTTCTGTAATTATCGTAGCAGTCGTGCTCTCATTTACCTGGGCGTCTTCCCGCTTTCTCGCGGCCGTATCGTCGCACTCCGCTGCGAGGCGAATTACTCGGTTCACGGATGATGATGGAGGGGGTCAAACAATGTTGTTTGTTATCTTACGAACAACAAATACAGAGATAACAAAACAACATGTCTCTGCCTCTACCGTTGGAGCCGATCGAACATCCGGTGGTCATTGCAATGCGTTCAGGCGTAGCATCGACTCGACATTTGACTCGTTTCTTCACCTGCCTGGCCCTTCTGGAATCATCGAAAGAATGCACAAGCAACCCCCAAGAACAGTCGTCTAATATGTGCACGAATTATTGTATCGTTGTACGTAGGCGAGTGAGGTTGTGGGTGGCTGAGCGCGCGGCGTGTAGCGCTACGAACCGGCGACCCGAGTTCGATTCCCGCTCACGGCCAAACCAACGGTGACATTATCTGAGCCGGTCCTGTGTCCCTCACCTAGGTCGACTCGGCCTCAAAATGAGTACCTGGTGTGGTGTGTAAACATTGTCACGAGGGAGACAAAGGCGGTCGTGTGTGTTGTTGGCCACGCTCAACCCCTCGTGCGCCGTGCCGGCCTTCATAGGTGCTCGCTAACAGCACTTGCCCTACAGTCTGTTAAGGCTGTACGGGGATTTTTGTCTTTGGTGTGAGTGCCTTGTAAATATGTGCATGTGAGTGTGTAGGTGAGTGTGTAGGTGAGTGTGCAGTGTATTGTAGGTGAGTGTGTAGGTGAGTGGGTTAGTGGGTTAGGAGAGTGCGGTGTAGGTTAGTGTGCAGGTGAGTGTGTAGGTGAGTGGGTTGTAGGTGAGTGTGCAGGTGTGTTGTAGGTGAGTGTTATCGGCGAGTGTGTTATAGGTGAGCGCGGTGTAGGTGAGTGTACAGGTGGGTGTGTTGTAGGTGTGTTGTAGGTGAGTGTGTAGGTGAGTTGTAGGTGAGTTGCAGGTGTGTTGCAGGTGAGTGTGTAGGTGAGTTGCTGGTGTGTTGTAGGTGAGTGTAGGTGAGTGTGTAGGTGTGTGCAGGTGAGGTGAGTGAGTGTAGGTGAGTGTGCAGGTGAGTGTGCAGGTGAGTGTGTAGGTGAGTGTGCAGGTGAGTGTAGGTGAGTGTGTTGTAGGTGAGTGTGCAGGTGAGTGGGTTGTAGGTGTGGTGTAGGTGTGTTGTAGGTGAGTGTGTAGTTGTGTTGTAGGTGANTGTGTAGGTGAGTGTGTAGGTGTGTTGAGTGAGTGTGTAGGTGAGTGAGTGCAGTGTAGGTGTGTGTGTAGGTGAGGTGAGTGTGTGTGCAGGTGNGTGTAGGTGAGTGTGCAGGTGTGTTGCAGGTGAATGTGTAGGTGTGTTGCAGGTGAGTGCAGTGTAGGTGAGTGTGCAGGTGTGTGTAGGTGAGTTGTAGGTGANTGTGTAGGTGAGTGTGCAGGTGTGTTGTAGGTGAGTGTGTAGGTGAGGTGTGTTGTAGGTGAGTGTGCAGGTGAGTGCGCTCACCTGTACACCACCCCTCTCTGGGTTTGTCCACAGACTTCAGACGCTCGCTCATTAATTATCACCACTTGCCCAAACAGTCTTGTGCAGGCTACACGGGGTATCTTTGTCTGTGCCACTGCACTACGTCAATATTGCTAAAGATAGACTTTGCCAATTTAAATGTGGACTGTATATTCCGTGTGTGGTACTGTATACCATATGCGGTGCACTGTACGAATATTCTACGTGATACTGTGCGAATAATACGGCAAATTTGGATGGTCTCTACAATAATTTAAACATTGTAATTGAAATAGTAATTAATCATAGGGTAATGTACACTCCTTTATCAATACAATGCTGCATTGATGCAGCTCCCCCCCTCTCTGCCCGTCACCCAAGCGTTTGACCATACTTCTCCACCCTGGTCTTTGCGACTTGGTGAATGCCACTGATGGTGGCCGTGTCCGGGATTGGATTCGAGTTTGGGGAAGTCCGCGATCACCTTTCACGACGCCACCACCTCCGACCACGGAACCTCTCGATTCTATGAATCGTCGATCGATTATTTTCGTCGATGTTAATAACTTCGGGGTCAAGCGCTGAGCCGATTTGCACGCGCGCAAGATTTCTTTGTACGACTCGCAAAACGTGCAATTGTATTGCACGCGTCGTGAGCTTAGTGATCGAAATTAATCGGGTTATTGCTCGAGACATCGTTACGCGCCCTCCTCTTCATCCGATAATTTTGGTATAGAAAGTAGAGTTGTGTGCGGGGAGGGGGGTAGTTGGACTAGTGTATACGCCAAAGTGATGATGGTTGTTATCGCATCATTAGTAGAAATGTATGGTTTCATCATTTTACACTGGCAGTTATATATATAGACTTCTATGTATTTATTGAAGACAATTCGTGATTATATGTTTAATCGTACGTTTGGTAATCGTTGTAGACGTGATTATTACCGAGTTTAATATAGAATGCGAGTAACTCGAATGCGTACAACTAAGAAATGAAACATTCATCGATTAATATCATTAATTTCGATTCCAATGCTCGGATCACGCGTGCAATAATCGATCATTGATGTATTCCTGCAAATTATATAAACCACATTTTCTAACTCCCATTATTATTTTCTATATAATTTACTTTTCATCAGCCAGCCAATGAGAGATGGTTATTGTATTATTTATTCAGAAAAAATATGCAAACAACAAAACAATTGTAAACAAACAAAATGATCACAAGTCATTTTTCGAATGTCCGTGGTGTATTAATCGTTAACGGTGCGTCCCATTGCTAATTTTATTTTGTAAAGGCTTTTCATTTATTATTTTGTCTTATTTTAAACATCGGTTTATGAGAAATATTTAATTAACGTGTCGCTGTATCTTTTTCACAGGTGTGTATGTATATATAAAGATCCCCGTATAGCCTTAACAGACTGTAGGGCAAGTGCTGTTAGCGAGCACCTATGAAGGCCGAACGGTACACGGGGTGGGTGGCCAGCACCACGCCCGACCGCCTTTGTCTCCCCAGTGGCGATGTTTACACACCGCACCAGGTACTCATTTAAGGCTGAGTTGACCTAGGGAGGCCCAGGACCGGTTCAGATAATCGTCACTGGTGTTAGCCGTGAGCGGGAATCGAACCCGGGTCGCCAGGTTCATAGCGCAGCGCGCTAACCGCTACATATATACACACACAGGCACACTGGTATTTTATATTGATCTGTCAAAATGTGTCACTGGGAGACAAAGGCGACCCGGCGTGGTGTTGACCACCGACTCCCTCGTGTGCCGTGCCGGCCTTAATAGGTGCTCGCTAACAGTACTTGCCCCCTACAGTCTGTTAAGGCCGTACGGGTGGTGGTAATGTTTGTCTGTTGGTGGACGGTAGAGAAACCTTTCTTAAATCGGTTTGCTCATTGCAAACGGGATCGTTAGCCTCTCGACTTTCCATTATTCTAATTTCGAGATGTATCTTTCGTGAACGGTGTTACAGAGCCGCCCTATGGCATGGCGAATCGGGGCGACCGTCCCGGGCCCTGATTGTTTTTGGGGGGGGAGGTTAATTCCGGCCCCACACCCCTCCTATAGACCACCCTGGCTGTCCATGTACACTAGACATGTGTGCGTGTGATCAGAGATGCTACAATGCCCGGAGGTGGTGGATAAGAGCCCGGATGATGATAGCGATGGTTCACAACTCTTGATTCTCTCTCTATTAATTTACTCGAAACGTTCGCGAACGGAACCGTTGCTGACGAGACGAAGGGGGTTCGAGGTGGTGGGGGCGGTCCTAACGAGACGATTAATGCAACAATTGCTAATCGATTATTGAATCGAACGACAGCTGCCCGAGGAGTGTACACGTGTTTGTACTGCGTGTCGTGTACACGATCCGTGGCGCTGTGAATACATTTTGCGGGTGTTAGGTTTGAGTCTCGAACACGGCGGATTGACTTTGGCTTCCAAGCTACGCCCGTCCATCCTATAAATATCCTATTACTATGAACCCTATATAGGGTTATAGGAATATAGGGTAAACATATAACGGTACAATAACAATAATATTAGCTATGGGACAGTTTTTTTTACGTCATTCAATATTGTAATTTTATTTTACAGATAGGTAGGTTTAGCTTGTACAGGGCAGGCGTGCCTTGGCACTCTAGTTGTAGTGCCTTACGCCGACCGAGGAGAATTTGACGGCTTGTTGAAGACAGCGGTGTGATGTGGCTATTGGAGACACGTCACGGCACTTTTGACGAGGGAAGTTATCTCCATTTATATAAAAGTCAAAGTTGTGAATGTGTGTCTGTTCAAAATGTTTAGCGTACTTCCCGACATGCAACAAACTTGAAATTTGCCATGTGGGTACTTTCCAGACTGTACACCATGCAAAAAATTATAAAAATACACTTTTTTGGGGGGGGGGGGGGGGGAGCTCAATAATGCATATTTTGCACGGCAAGTGAGCTGTGGCGTCAAATCTGTCACGTGACCCCGCGCACGTGGAAGCGTAACGCAGTGTAGTGTAGTGGTTAGCGCGCCGCGCTACGAACCCGGCGACCCGAGTTCGATTCCCGCTCACGGCCACCACCGGTGACGATTATTTGAACCGGTCCTGGGCCTCCCTAGGTCGACTCAGCCTCAAACGAGTAACTGGTGTGGTGTGTGAACATCGCCACTGGGAGACAAAGGCGGCCGGCGTGGTGGATCCAAGTCCCGGGCGAAGCCGGGTAGTGCAGCTAGTAATTAATGAATCATTGAGACTCTGTGAGCCCTGTACCTGCATGGGTAAGCGATTGTAAATACGAATCTCATATTATTAAGTTTGACTAACGTAGGGTATAAAAAATCTTTAAAATAATTTAATGATGACAATAATATTCTCCAGCATTGTGTCCAACACACCCATCGGCTTATATATATATTCAATAATAACTTATATACGATGTACAATTATATATATTAAACAAATAGATTTATGGGCATATAAAAGCGAACTCAAGTGTGCATGTATTAATGCATCAATAATATATAGGTAATGTATTTATATATGAATATCGCCCGTATAACCGAGTGTTGTATAGTGGATGCCAAGGGCACTCACTCGATGTAAACTTGTATTCCGAATATAAAAGTATCGCCTCGAGTGGAATCACGCCAAGGTGGGGACCCCACATGGATTCTCCGTGGAGGAGAAATAAAAAATAACCCGTAAAAACAAAGTTTTTCACTATAAATCCTTTATATGCGTGGCATCGGTTTTATTTTATTATTCATTTCTGTTTTTCTTGAGTAAGAGTTTCATTTTTATCACATTGGTATTTTAAATTAAATATGAAATTTTATTTTTCCTAAAAGTGGAAAATTGATTAGTACAGTGATGTATTATCATATACAGGCCTTTCAGGGTGTTCGTGTAAGTGATGTAACAGCAGCGAATTGACAAGACAGGAATAACTATTGAGTATAATGATTATAATTATACGTACGCTAACGTATTAGTTACATACAAAGGCTGTCTCAAATGTCGCATGCGTGGTCGTTCGTACACAACCCTTCACGATCCTCACCATGATCAACACACTTCTGGATGTCGGGGTGTCCGCAATCCGCCGCCGTCTTTCGCATGCAACTGCAATCCGCACGCGATCCGATTTCATCGCTCCGTGATGAAATCGGAATAAAATAAAAATCGGAAAAAAAAATGTAATTTTTTAAATTTCATTTTATTTTCTATCTCCGTGACTTTACCGAAGAACCAAGAATATGAATTCCTGCAGTTACGAAAGTTTTAAATAAAAATGATATTTAATATTTACACGGTCTAACCCAACAGACCCCCCGCCCCCTGTATTTTGATCTATGATATGCAGTAGTTCTATGAGAGCATACCCCGTGCATTTGCGTGGGCTAGAGGCCGAGGATGAGTGGTNGGGGGGGGGGTNGGGGGTAGACGTGACGTCAGCGCGCACGAACGTTGCGAAGAATTGCGGGTGACGTCATCACGTCGATGTGCGCGGTGACGTCATCGCACGCATGCGAGGTTGTCCTTTCACCCACGCCAGGAATCCAGGCAGTAAAACTTTTTTTCCTGCGCGTGTGTTATATATCGGAAGCTTTAAACTATTTGAATACTGTGTTTCTGAACCAAGCGAACGGCTGCCCTTGAATTTGAAGGGTCAAGGTGAGCTTAGGAGCTGATTTCTGCGTCTTTTAGTCTGTTCCCCTTCACCCGCACCTCCGATTAGCCCGGTTGGCTACGTACGGCGCGAAAGAAGTCCAACATGCACACTTCATGCGTCCGCGCAAGGGAATATTCCTCCAGGATAAGTAAAGAATCTCGATTCTGGTGGGTTTGCCCCCAAAATCGCGGCACCCGATGACAGATGGCGACTTCATTTTTTTCGGATGGGGAGGAGTTTTCATCCAGCAGTGGAGATCGTTGATCTGATGGTGAATTACCAACAAACGCCGGGCTATCATTCTAGATTGGAGTTTTCGTGACCTGCAATGATCCACATACTCTTTGGTTATTTCGGTAAAGTCACGTAGGTGAAAAAAAAAAAAAATCACGACGTTTCGGACGCAACACAACCGCAGCGGTATTAGCCGTGAGCGGAAATTAAAACTCGGGTGGGCCGAGTGCGCTAACCACTGCGCCACCGTCCTCGTCGTACACACAAACGCGCGCGCGCGCACACAAACACGACGATTTGCCGTGCAGCCTGTAGCCGTGTAGCGATGTGGGAGCACGTGGTGCTGTTAGCGAGTGACTCTGCAGGCCGGCACGGCACACGAAGGGGTGGCTGGCCAGCACCACGCCCGGCCGCCTTTGTCTCCCCTAGTGGCGATGTTTCCTGCACACAACACACATTTGAGGCCGAGTCGACCTAGTGGGAGGCCCAGGACCCGGTTCAGATAAATCGTCACTGGTGTTGGTGGTCGTGAGCGGGAATCGAACTCGGGTGGCCGGATTCGTAGCGCGGCGTGGCGCTGACCGCGACACCACCGCTGCGCCCCCAACACACACACGCATCACACACACGCAGCACACACACCACAGCACACACACACGCAGCACACACACACGTACACACAGCACACACGCGCAGCATACACGCAGCGCACACGCACACACAGCACACACACACGCAGNACACACACACACGTACACACAGCACACACGCGCAGCACACACGCACACACGCAGCACACACGTACACACAGCACACACGTACACACAGCACACACAGCACACACACACAGCACACACAGCACACACACGCACACACACACACGCACACACACACGCGCAGCACACACGCACACACACAGCACACACACGCAGCGCGCACACACACACACACACACACACACGTAGCGCACACACGCACACACACGCACACACACACACACGCCGCACACAGACACAAAGCGAATGAGACCGGCACACGAGGGTAGTAAGACGCGATCAGCTCATCTCATGAAGACAACACCCACTTTGGCCTTAAAATAAATAATACTTGAATAATAACACTATGTATAAATAGGGCGACGTTTCGGGCATTGATCTTTCTGCAGAGCACGTGATATGCTGACGCGGCGCAGTGGGTGTGTCAGTGTGTGTGGGTGTCATTGTGTGTCGGTGTGTGTGTGTCCGTCCGTGTGTCAGTGTTGCTTGTGTGTCNTGTGTGTGTGTCGGTGTGTGTGTGTCATTGTGTGTCGGTGTCAGTGTTGCTTGTGTGTCGGTGTGTGTGTGTGTCGGTGTGTGTCATTGTGTGTCGGTGTGTGTGTGTCCGTCCGTGTGTCAGTGTGTGTGTCATTGTGTGTGTCATTGTGTGTCGGTGTGTGCAGCCCGTGTCGGTGCAGTAGGCACTTGGACCTCGCCTTGACCCAAACCTTAACCTTGGCTCGGAGCCGACGGATGCACGTGTGTGTGTCAGTGTGTGTGTCATTGTGTGTCAGTGTGTGTCACTATGTGTGTGTCACTATGTGTGAGTGTGTGTGTCTGTGTGTGTGTCTCTGTGTGTGNCTCTGTGTGTGTTTCTGTGTGTGTCAGTGTGTGTGTCTCTGTGTGTGTGTGTCTCTGTGTGTGTCTCTGTGTGTCAGTGTGTGTAGTGGTTAGTGCGCTATGAACCTGGCGACCGGGTTCGATTCCCGCTCACGGCCAACACCGGTGACGATTATCTGAACCGGTCCCAGGCCTCCCTAGGTCGACTCAGCCTCAAATGAGTACCTGGTGCGATGTGTAAACACCGTCACTAGTGAGACAAAGGCGGCCGGGAGTGGTGCTGGTCACCCANCCCCTCGTGTACCGTTCCGGCCTTCATAGGTGCTCGCTAACAGCACTTGCCCCTACAGTCTGGGGGATCTTTGTATCTTTGTCTGTGTGGTCAGTGTGTGTAGTGGTGCACCTGGCTATGAACAGCGACCGGGGTTAGATTCCCGCTCACGGCCAACACCAGTGACGATTATCTGAACCGGTCCCGGGCCTCCCTAGGTCGACTCGGCCTCAAATGAGTCCTGAGGCGATGTGTAAACACCGTCACTAGTGGACAAATGCGGCCGGGCTTGGTGTTGGCCACCCACCTCCTCGTGTACCGTTCCGGCCTTCATAGTGTCGCTAACAGATTGCCCCCTAATCTGTTAAGGGTACGGGTCTTTGTCTTTTTGTATTTGTGTCATTGGTGCAGGTGGGTGCGGTATGTAGTGGTTAGCGCCGCTGGCTGAATGGCGTCGAGTTCGATTCGCTCACGGCCAACATCAGTGAAGTTATTACCGGCTCCTGAGCCTCCCCTGGCGACTCGGCCTCAAATGAGTACCCGGTGCGGTGCGTAAAATATCGCCACTGGGGAGACAAAGGCGGCCGGGCATGGTGCTCACCCCTCTCACCCCTCGTGCACCGTGCCGGCCTTCATAGGTGCTGCTTGCTAACAGCACTTGCCCCTACAGATGATAACGCTATACGGGGGATCTCTGTATTCGTGTTATATGAACCCTTGTGTGTTGCCTATATATACACAAGACATGTTTGTATATGGGTGCTCGTATCACCAGTCGAATCGCCGTGACGTGTGCTTCCATCCTTGCGATGTCCGTCCACGATCTCACATCATCACCATCAATACATCACCAACACCACGTACATTATCATCATCACCACATCACCATCACTCNCACATCATCACCACATCACCATCACCACATCACCATCACCNACCACACACCACCACATACATCATCACCACCACCACATACATCATCACACCACACATACATCATCACCACCACCACCACATACATCATCACCACACCACATACATCATCACACCACCACTACATCATCACACCACATACATCACCACCACCACATACATCATCACCACACCACATACATCATCACCATCACCACATACATCATCACCATCACCACATACATCACCACCACCACATACATCATCACCACCACCACATAATACATTATCATCATCACCATCACCCACATCACCATCATCACCACCATTACCCACACATCATTATCATCACCATCACCCACACATTATTATCATCACCACACATTATTATCATCACCACCACATGATCATCATCACCCACATCATCACACACACATGACAACCATCACCACACACTTCATAACCATCGGCAATTACAGCCTAAACCTGCCCTGGGCCTATCCTCGTGTGTAGAGATTTAACAATGCACAGAGTGAGAGATGTATTCGCTTGCCCTTTTACAAAATAGATGAGCAAAATCTATATTTTCTTCCCCTGTGCGTCTCTCCGCGTAAATATATATGTAATAATATATTACATATATTTTATTTATATATAGTTACATGAAATAGACATTAAATATAATTGTATATTAAATAATATATTATAATGTAATAAGAAAATATAGTTATTGCAATTTAGTATGTATTACATAATATTTTAAATTTATTTGTAAATATATTTAAAATATTAAATATATTTGTTAATATAGTAATATATAAAATATATATTTGTTAATANTTTTTATTAATATCTATTTATATTTAATATATTTTACAAATATATGTATTAAGTATATATATTTTTGGCGCAGCGCGCTTTTTTCCACGCAGGTATTGGGTAAACGCAAGCAGCACTGCGCGCCGGTTTCACTGCAGGTCTCTTCATCGCCAGAGACGTACACGACGTTGAGATCGTTTAGGGGCCGTCCATAAATGACGTCACGCAATTTTGGACGATTTTTCACCCCCCCCCCTCGTCACACGGCGTCACAAGAAGTCAGACCCCCCTCAAATATGACGTCACAAAGCTCTGCCCCTCTCCCCAAAAAAAACATGCTTCAAATCGCTTTAAACAATTGTCATTGTAGTGCACTCTGATGTTGTAGGAGAAAACATTTATTAAAAAGTAATTAAGTAGAACGTGTTGTCTATATTTATTTAAAGTTGCGCATTTTGATGTGACGTCACATTTCTCAACCCCCCCCTCCCCTCGTCACACATCGTCACAAATGTCTGACCCCCCCCCGGTGCGTGACGTCATTTATGCCCGGCTCCTTAGCTATGAGTTTGCTACTATGAATGTCCAAATGATAGGGCCACTTTGTGAAGCTGTCCTTTGTGGTGACCGAGTCGATTCACTAAAATAAGTTCATGCCCCGATGGGGCTTTGCCTGGTGGGATGGGGATGGTTTCGTGTCGTGTTTGTGTGAGTTTGGGGTGATTTTTAGTTTTTTCGGTAAAGTCACGTAGGTAAAAAATGAAATTAATTGAATGCACTCATCACGAACCTTTTTGCCATGTCAAAAGTATGAAAATAATAATAGGTGTTTACCATTTCTGTTAATCTGTTCGAACACCAAATGAATTTACCTTTGCAAGAATCACGTCTTCATTAACCACATCCTGTTCTTTTGGTGAACGTGCAAACATAACATGATCTGAATATACAAATGCATAAGATTGTCTTTATACAAGGCTGTCTCTGGTGTAGGCCAAGCAGTTCAAAGACAATGCAATATTAAACGAGCGACTGCTCAGAATCAAATGAATATTAATTTCGGCGTCTGTTCTCATAGGGGGCGGGGCAAGGGGCGGGGCTAGAGTGGGGGTGGCTACTCACAGAAGTCACGTGACTCACGGGAGCTGATTTAGAGATACGGTTTTATTTGTCCTTTTTTGCACTATCATCGACTCGTGATGACGCTACGAGATGAGTGAATCTTGATCCGATGCTGTGGTTTGTTTTACCAGCTCGAATTATTAGGGTCGAGATTCCATTGTGAAATCTGTAGCTTTGGTACGTCCCGTGATGCGCGCGTGTCTCGTTTGTACATCCGGGTTTCACGGGTTTCATTTCAGGCCAGGTGCCTCCCCATGCCCAGCTCCGGAAAATGATGTCGCCCTGTCTAAATGCATTTGTAACGCAGTATTTGCATATCATTTGCACGGAAATCAAATCTCGGTGCCTACACAAAGCCACGTGATGCACGCATCACGTCGAGTTACGGTCAAGTTCGGGTTTGATGCGTTTCATTATTTGACCGGCTGGGAACTCGAAAGAGGCCAGGGTACATCTCGCTTGGCCGAGTGGACACAAGGGGCCGAAGCAGAAATGCAAATGAGGATTAACAAAAACACACAATTGAATCTCAACGACGGGGAATTTAAAATATCGCAAAACACAATTCCTGCAGCGGAAATTTCCCGGGGTCAGTATCACCTCCAGATTGACCACAGCAACAACAAAAAAACTGCTAAACTAGTTGCGGAAATATTAAAGGTCAACCGGATATGTAGGCTGATTATAGTGTAGTAATAATTATATTATAGTTCCAATAATCGATATTACGTGTATTGTTCGTTCTACCTCGGTTAAGAAAATTCAAACGCAGCTTACTAGAAAACGCGTGCAGGTAGGTGTGTGGCACGTGCACAGGCATACCTCTTACAGCGCTCAGGATGCGTTCTTGGTAAAAACAGCGCAAACGAGGCAATTGTAACATGTTTCAATGGAGATGCGTTACCGACAGCTAATTGTTTTTACCATGAGTGATATAAGAGGGCTTCATTGGGTGTCGGTAATATCCTCAATAATGGTTCTGTACACGCGATAGATGTATGAAATCATTTTATAAATACTGGATTTATTTGGTACATATTGGGGTGAAGTATGGTCTAAGACCCCCTCAGACCCCCTGACCGACATGGCGTTGGGAAGTCTTTATCTATCGGTGATTGGACAGAGGGGGATGTGAACGATCAATGCTTGCAATTCGTTTAATTCCACTGCTGGATGAAGCCCCCACGTCACCCACCCCCACGTCACCCACCCCCACCCCTTTGTCTCACCAGTAGCGATGTTTACACACCGCACCAGGTACTCATTTGAGGCTCAGTCGACCTAGGGAGGCCCAGGACCGGTTCAAATAATCGTCACTGGTGTTGGCCGTGAGCGGGAATCGAACCCGGGTCGCCAGGTTCATAGCGCAGCGCGCTGACCGCTACACACGCACTGACACACACACACTGACACACACACACTCACACACACTGACACACACACACTGACACACAGACACTAACACACACACACTGACACAGACACACACACACACACTGACACACACTGNCACACACACACACACACACTGACACACACACTGACACACACATNGACACACACTGACACATACACACTGACACACACTGACACACACACACACTGACACACACACTGNCACACACACTGACACACACACTGACGCACACTGACACACACACACTGACATACACACACTGACATACACAGAGACACACACTGACACACACACTGACACATGACACACACACACACACNGACATACACAGAGACACACACACTGACACACACACTGACACACACACTGACACACACACTGACACACGCACACTGACACACACACACTGACATACACACACACACACACACACACTGACACACACACTGACACACACNAGNCACACACACACTGACACACACTGACACAATGAACACACTAACACACTANCACCACACACACACACTGACACACACTGACACACACTGACACACACACACACACACACACACTGACACACACAACACACACACAGACACACACACTGACACACACACANTGACACACAATGACACACACTGACACAATGACACACACACACTGACACACACTGACACAACACACCGACACACACACACACACACACACNGACACATACTGACACACACAATGACACACACACAGACACACACACTGACACACACACACACACACACACACACTGACACACACAATGACACACTGACACACACTGACACACACACACTAACACACACACTAACACACACACTGACACACACACACGCCACGGACTCCATCTGAGGCAGTGGCCGTGGTTGTCGTCACGAGAACGAGGCCCCGTCACGTCTCCTGGCACAGGAGCGGTGGCGCCGTGGTTAGCGCGCTGCGTGGATGCTCCGCGGAGCGACCACGTGACGAGAGCTCGAGTTGGGATTTGCAGCCAGGGCCAAAGGGGCCGTCCATAAATGACGTCACGCACCTGGGGGGGGGGTCAGACATTTATGACGATGTGTGACGAGGGGGGGGTTTGAGAAATGTGACGTTACATCAAAATGCACAACTTTAAATAAATATAGACAAGACGTTCTACTTAATTAAATCGACTTTTTAAATAAATGTTTTCTCCTACAACATCAGAGTGCAGCGCCACATTAAATGCACACGACAATGACAATAGTTTAAACGATTTGAAGCATGTTTTTTTTGGGGGGGGCAGAGCTTTGTGACGTCATTTGTGGGGTCTGACTTTTGTGACGAGGGGGGCGGTCAAAAATGGTCCCAAATCGCGTGACGTCATTTATGGACGGTCCCCAAGTCGAGCGTTCGAGAGCGACATCTGAAGCCCACGATCCGAACCGAATGAGAATCTTTATTCGTCCTGGAGAAATACGATGAGCTGTGAAGCGTTTTTTTTTGTCCCCTCCCACACAGATGTTGAGTGCGGGGCAGGTCAGAAAGTTACAACAATAAACAATGTAAAAAAAAAAGCTAAAGGAGATGCAGCTTTTTTTCAGAAGCGACCTGCCCATAAACGATAGCTCGTGTCTAAATGTGGTAGGGGATGATGAGAGAGAGACACGCAAACTCCAAATATACAGCAGCAGGCGCCAAGGTCGGGATCGCACACGACCTCATGTACACCAGGCGAGGTAGTTAACATCTCCTAGCCACCGTGTGGATGAGAGAGAGACACAAACTCCAAATATACAGCAGCAGGCGTCAGGGTCGGGATCGCACACGACCTCCTGTACACCAGGCGAGGTAGTTAACATCTCCTAGCCACCGTGATGATGAGAGAGGCACGCAAACTCCAAATATGCAACAGCAGGCGCCAGGGTCGGGATCGTACCACGACCTCCTGTACACTGGGCGAGGTAGTTAACATCTCCTAGCCACCGTGATGATATGAGAGAGACACACACAAACTCCAAATATACAACAGCAGGCGCCAGGGTCGGATCGTACCCACGACCTCCTGTATACCGGGCGAGGTAGTTAACATCTCCTAGCCACCGTGATGATGAGAGAGAGAGACACGCAACCTTCAAATATACAGCAGCAGGCGTCAGGGTCGGATCGCACCCACGACCTCCTGTACACCAGGCGAGGTAGTTAACATCTCCTAGCCACCTCGTCACGTGAGTTGCTCTCAGCTGTCGAAGGATGTCTCGTACCTCCCGTGCGTTCTTGTATCCACCTCTTTGCTCCTCCTCTTGCCTCTCCATTCCCGGTGTGCACCCCCTCCTCCCGACCCCCATTGCCGGAGTTTGATTTCTCTATTTTGGGGGCGGGCAGGGGTTCGCGTTGTCCTTCGCTACTAGGAATCGCGGGTGCATATCAATTATTGTATTTATATTATTTATATTATTATATTATTTTATTTTATTTTATTATTTTATTATTTTATTACTTCCCTTCTACGTGACTTTACCGAAAGAACCAAGAAGATGAATCCCTGCAGTCACGAAAGCTTTAAATCGAAATTTAATGCATATCATGAATTAAATGTTAACGTTAATTGGGTGGTGGTGGTGCTCAGAGCGCGTGCCTCCTTGGGACTTGGAGCGAAGTGAAGAGGATCGCTGTGGTTATGCGAGAGAGCAAGTGATGGGGGTGGTGGTGATGATGATGGGGTGGTGATGGGGTGGTGAGGGGTGATGATGGGGTGATTGATGGGGTTGAGGGGTTGANGGGGTGATGANGGGGTGATGATGGGGTGATGGTGATGAAGGTGAAAGCGGGGAAGCGGCGAGCTGCGCTCGAACCACGATCAACGCCAGTGACGATTATCTGAACCAGTCATGGCCCTCCCTAGGCCGACTCGGCCTCAAATAAGTCCCTGGTGTGGTGTGTAAACATCGCAACTGGGAGACAAAGGCGGTCGGCGTGGTGCTGGCCACCCCCCCTCGTGTGCCGTGCCGGCCTTCATAGGTGCTCGCTAACAGCACTTGCCCCAACAGTCTGTTCAAGCCTATACGGGGATCTTTGTCTTTGTTTTTGCTGATGGTGATGATGATGTGGGGAGGGGTGGTCTAGCGGTTAGCGCACCACGAACCCGGCAAAACCTCGGTTCGATTCCTGACCACGGCGCGTTTGAGCACGAAATCGAATCGTAAACCCAGAATCAGAATCTCAATTTTAACCAGAGGAATCCGATGAGCTGTGAAGCGCTTTGTCCACACATGTCCAGTCAAGATATCTGTACGGGTCTTCACCTCCCACTCCCTCCGCCCTCCTTCCCCCCCTCCCTCCAAACTGCACAAACTTCGCACTGACCAGCGTGGTGAAGTATGGTCAATTACAGCCTTCCAACCCACCGAGCCACTCCACCCGTGTCCGACACTCCGTGTGGATGCGGCTCCTAATCCAGCAGTGGATTTATACAGGAGCTGCGAGCGCGGCCTGGAAGCGTATTATGAAGTAATACTTCTTAATTATAGATTTGAAGCTTTCGTGACTGCAAGGATTCATATTCTTGGGTTTTTTTCGGTAAAGTCACATAGGTAAAATTTAAAATAAAATGATTTTATTTTTTATTTTTGTTTCTATTTTTTACCTACGTGACTTTACCGAAAAAACCCAAGAATATAATACATCTTACAATTACAAGCCTTATAGAGGAAACACGTACTAATTAACTGATTACTAATCTATTGTATAATTACAATACCCCACCCCTCCGCCTCTGGTTTTTGCAGCTGATTTGGCTTCAGTTAAGATCTGAAGCAGGTGGATTGCTTCACGATTCTGGCAAATCGCCCGCTGATGCTGGTTGATGTAATCGCTGCGAAACGTCGAACTACTCAGATTGTAACTGTTGTGGATTTACTCTCCAGCACACCGGTGGGCTGAAGTGGTACACTACACTATACTGTACACTATACACTATACTATACACTGCACTATACACTANAATGTACCATAACTACACTATACACTACACTATACACTTCACTATACACTACACTATACACTGCACTATACTATACACTATACTATACACTACAATATACACTTCACTATACACTACACTATACACTATATATACACTCACTATACACTACACTATACACTATATACACTACACTATACTACTATACTACACTATACACTACACTATACACTACACACTGCACTATACACTACACTATACACTTCACTATGCACTATACTATACACTACACTATACACTGCACTACACACTACACTATACACTACACTATACACATAACGAATTTGGCGATTTGTTTACGGGTGGTGGAGGGTTACGACACATACTTACAGCGATCTAACCCAAAAACCTTTATTGTGATTAATATTGGCCGCGAAAGCCTGCTGCCTGTTAAAATGATAAGAATTGTTACAATGTTGTGGTCAATTCGGAACTCGTGCCATGTGCTCTGTTGCTTACGCAGTACAGTGCCAACACCGCGTGCCGCAATAAACTCTCATCGTGTGCGTGACAACGTCCACTCCACTGCTGGATGATTGCATCTCTCCCACGCCCTGCGGGGACTAGGGAAGGCGGTTGTTGAATCATCACTGCGCCGGTAGTGAAAGGCGGGGAGCGTAGACGTTAGAGATGGAGGTGGGGGCATAGAGGTACAGTACAACTATTGGATGACGTTTCGGGCAATGGCCCTTCAGAGCAGAAGGGATAGAAGGTAGAATGCTGACTCACTGGATCAGACTTTCAACGTGGGTCCCGGAGAATATTGGAAAGTTGATCACGGGAAGAGCTTGCGATTGAATCGTTGAGAAGTCTTCTATCCGTCAGTGGTGGAAATGCCACGTTCCCATGGCGGGGACGTGTCTATTCATTAGGCAAAAACTGCTGACTTCTGCACACACACAAAACCCACACAAACACACAAACCCCACGCACACACCTACTTTATCGACCCCCCCCCCGAGGGATGATTGTCTGAATCAACCCACACACACCTGGATCTGGACTTCCGGCTAAGCAGTGAAGATAAGACAAACACCTTCACAAGTCAACGTATATACCATACGAATGTTGTGTATTATTATATATGTACAGTNAAAAAACGAATGTACTGTTCATTCAAACAAAAAATATCGAAAGTTCCTGCTCAATTATATCGCGGTAAAACAAAAGAAACTCAACACATCTAGGAAACATAAAATATATAATGCTGTAGTCGACGTTTCGGCAATAGCCCTCCTTCAGAGTGCATAGAAAGGCCAGGGGGTAGAAGTTAAAATTACGGGGGCGATGCTACCGCTCTGCGTTGGCAGTGGTGCACAGCATAGTCAACAACAACATTTGTCAACAACACTGTCGGTTCTATTTGTACTGTGAAGAAGGTCCATTGCCCGAACCGTCGCGAACATTGTACTTAAAAAATAATTTCAAGGCCACACACAGTGATGTTGAGTTGCGTTGTTATTTGTCAATCATATACTGTGCACGTCGTCGTCATCGTCGTCATCATCGTCATCCATGATTAATCCACTGCTGGATGAAGGCCTCCCACAGAGCCGCAATCCTGCAAACGACAACAAATCCACCCGTGGCAGCTCCCCCGCCTGCACACCGGCTGATTTGGTCGCTCCATCTCCCCGGGTAGAGCTACGGAGAACAAAGACAAAGTTCCCCGTATAGCCTAGAACAGACGACGAGGGCAAGTGCCTGTGAGCGAGTAGCAGCACCTATGAAGGCCGGCACGGCACACGAGGGATTGGGTGCCAGAACCACGCCCGGCCGCCTTTGTCTCCCGAGTGGCGATGTTTACACACCGCGCACCAAGTACACCCTTTTAAGACCGAGTAGACCTAGGGCGGAGGAGACCCAGGACCGGCTCAGACATTCGTGACCAGTGTTCACACCGTGAGCGGGGAATCGAACTCGGTGGCCACACGGAATCAGAATACGTATTTCATACCGTGGAATCCGATGAGCTATGAAGCTCTTTACCCCCCCCCCCCCCCGCTTGGCCCAGAGTTGTATTCGCGTATCGTGCGAGCCAAAGCCAGGAATGTATTGGAACCACGTGATGCCCAGTGAGGGCATCACCCCCAAACACCGTTCACTTGTCGCGGACTTCGCCGGCTTTTTATCGGCTAAAGCGTCGCGCTCCACAGCAGGCGATTTCTTGATTCGCTGACGGATGCTGGCGATTGCATGTGGGTGTGTACGTACGTGTGTACGTGTGTGTGGGTGTGTGTACGTGTGGGGCGGGTGCGTGTGTGTGCGTGTGTGGGTGGGTGTACNTGTGTGTGGGTGTGTACGTACGTGTGTGGNTGGGTGGGTGGGTGTACGGTGTGTGTGTGGGTGGGTGGGTGTACGTGTGTGTGTGGGTGGTGGTGTACGTGTGTGTGGGTGGGTGGTGTACGTGTGTGTGTGTGGGTGGTGGTGTACGTGTGTGGTGGGTGTGTGTGGGTGGTGTGTGTGGTGGTGTGTGTGTGTGGTGGTGTACGTGTGTGTGGGTGGGTGTACGTGTGTGTGGNTGTGTGTGCGTGTGTGTGTGTGTGTGGTGTGTGGTGGGTGTGTGTGCGTGTGTGTGGTGGGTGTACGTGTGGTGTGTGCGTGTGTGTGTGGGTGGGTGTACGTGTGTGTGGTGTGTGCGTGTGTGTGGTGTGTGTGCGTGTGTGTGGTGGGTGTACGTGTGTGTGTGGGTGGGTGTACGTGTGTGTGGGTGGGTGTACGTACGTGTGTGTGTGGTCGACTCAGCCTCAGTTGAGTACCCGGTCGGTGTGTAAACATCGCCACTGGGGAGACAAAGGCGGTCGGGCGTGGTGCTGGCCACCCACCCCCTCGTGTACCGTTCCGGCCTTCATAGGTGCTCGCTAACATCACTTGCCCTACAGTCTGTCCAGGCTATACGGGGATCTTTGTCTTTGTGCGTGTATCAGTGTGTGGGGGAGCGGTGGCGCAGTGGTTAGCGCGCTGCGCCGAGTTCGATTCCCGCTCACGGCCAACAGCAGTGAGTTGATCTGAACCGGTGCTGGGCCTCCCTAGGTCGACTCAGCCTTACATATATTTTTTTTATGAAGGGCCATCATCCGAAACGTCACCTATTATATGTGGGTATCTTAAGACCTCACACACACACAGCGTTATATGACGATGAACGCGTTGATTGTTTTGGTATTCGTTTATTAACTCTGCTTGTTGCACCAACATCAACGCAGAAGCAGCAGCAGCGGCATCACCACGAACTAATTTGTTGATCCGATCTCTTGATCGGTAACCAGGCAAAGGTTCGCCCGGCAGCTACGCGATTGTTAAAAAATTAACCCGTAAAATCAAAGTTTTTCACTATAAATCCTTTATATGCGTGGCGGCTAGAGTCCTCTCGTCCTCTGGCTTGAGATGGCTGCCACCTATGGGTCAGATGATTGTCTGGCAGCATTAAACAATTGGTAATTAAATATTTAATTTTTTCCCCTTAACAGTGTAAAATTTTGGAAAAAACTTTCACGAAAATGCATTGTCACGCACAACGAGTCTGTGTGCAAAATGTCAGCTCGATTGGATCACGGAAGTGGGTTAAAAACGACCGAAAGATTTGCACGGTCCTAAGCAAGCAAGCAAGTGAACTTAATATAAAGGATTTAAAAATGAGCGGTGGCTCGGGGTGTGGGATTCAGTCGCTCGCTCTGAGCGTAGAGACGACGACATTTCTACCGAATGTGCATCGTCCAAGCGGCGCCTGCCGTACGGGGACATTCCAGACTCTGAAGTTTTGGTGACTGCAGGGATCCATACTCTTTGGTTCGTAAGTAAAAAATAAAATAAATTAAATTAAATCACGACGTTTAGACGCAACACAAGCGTCCGTCATCAGGTGGGGACCAACAGCAAGAAACGACGGATGACGTATTGCGTTCGAAACGTCGTGATTTAATTTAACTGATGTTATTTTATCTTCTTGGTTCTTCGGTAAAGTCACGCAGAAGGAAAATATATAATAATAAAATAAAACATAATATTATTATGTTTAATATAATAATAATAATGTAATAAATAATATTATTATGTTTCATTTGTATTATTATATTATTTTCCTTCTACGTGACTTTACCGAAAGAACCAAGAAGATGAATCCCTGCAGTCACGAAAGCTTTAAATCGAAATTTGATGTTATTTTACTTTATACCTACGTGACTTTCCGAAAGAACCAAAGAGTGTATGTGTGTAGGTACATCTTCAGGGTGACGTGAACCCTCTCTGGCCAGGTGCGTGCGTGTACCGCAGTGGCTACCTATACCCGTTGCACCTACAGACAATGTGCTCGACTACAGCGGCCCTTTGGGGCGTCCATAAATGACGTCACGCACCTGGGGGGGGGTCAGACATTTGTGACGAGGGGGGTTTGAGAAATGTGACGTCACATCAAAATGCGCAACTTTAAATAAATATAGAATTGTTATAACAACACTTAATTGTTATAACAACACTCCTACAACATCAGAGTGCAGCGCCACATTAAATACGCACTACAATGACAATAGTTTAAAGCGATTTGAAGCATGTTTATTTTCAAAATGGGAACATGGTTTTGGGGGGGGGGGACAGAGCTTTGTGACGTCATTTGAGGGGGTCTGACTTTTGTGACGCCGTGACGAGGGGGGGGGTCAAAAATCGTCCAAAATCGCGTGACGTCATTTATGGACGGCCCCTTTGCTCACGTCACTTGCTGGACACGTGTAGGCCTCATATTCTTAGGTTTTTTCGGTAAAGCACGTAGGTAAAACATCAAAATTAATAAAAATAAATAAAATAAAACAAAAATCACGACGTTTCGGAGGCAACACAAGTCTAGTCATCAGGTGGACCGTCACAGCCGGATTAGCTGCATCAAGTGAGGCAATGATTCAAGATGTAATCCTTAAAAAGAAAGCAATGGGTATTACCTTGTTATCTCGGCATCTCTTGAGGAAGGCCAGCATCTCTTGAGGAAGGCCAACGTGTAGGCCTTCCCACGCCGTGTTCGGGTTGTTAAGCGTACTTCACGTTGGGCCACGTCAAATAAGTTCGACTCCATCCCCAGGGGATGCATTGCCCCAGCGTAGAGAGCGATATGAGAACCAACTCCCTGAATGTCACTCACGCAGTCACGGGGAGCATTGTGGGCTCACCGCTCCGCTCACTAACACACTCACTAATGTCAACATAGTGTAATATAAACAACACGAATATAATCGCGTTTGTTGTCATAATTCGAATGATAATTGTGGTGTATATGTTTACACGTGGGTGGAGTGGTGGTGCAGTGGTTAGCGCACTGCGGAAAAACTCGAATTATCTAATTTACATTCATGGCCACGGTCAACATCAGTGGCGATGAATAATAATAGTATTACTATTAAAATAAAATAATTATTCGCATGTATTTATATCACTACAGTAGAATGTATACGGCACATTGCTAGTGAATTGGAGCGGTGACGTTTTTAATAACACGATACATCAGCAGCCGTTCCATAGTTGTCCTCTCCACTTAAAAACACACAAATATCACACAATACTATGTTACACATCCCAGCAGCCACAACCACGGCCTTCTGGAAGTGATTATTGTTGAGGCAGCAGCAGCATTTGGGTTGTAACACAAACACAACTCTGCAACGGTCTCGGACATTCGGCATCTCATCAGCAGTGCCACGCTTGTTCATTTTCATTTATAAGACCGCCACGTGTAAGGGTTGCATTGTAGACACGCACGATAGACAATTCATTAACGAAGTGTATCGATATCGTCTATTGCGACGAGGTACGCGCGGTTACTTCTCCATCGATTCGCAATCGTCCCGCGGATTTTCGCAAGGCGACGTCTTTTTAAAATCCTTTATATTAAGTTCGCTTGCGTGCTTGCTTGCGCGCTTACGACCGTGCAAATCTTTCGGTCGNTTTTTAACCCACTTCCCGTGATCCAATCGAGCTGACATTTTTGCACACAGACTCGTTGTGCGTGACAATTTATTTTCGTGAAAAAAAGTTTTTCCAAAATTTTCCACTTTTTACGAAAATTTTTTTTTCATTTTAATTTAAAATACCAATGTGATAAAAATGAAACCCTTACTCAAGAAAAACAGAAATGAATAATAAAATAAAACCGATGCCACGCATATAAAGGATTTATAGTGAAAAACTTTGTTTTACGGGTTAATTTTTTGTCGTGCTTGTTCAATGGTTAAATCCTTAACAACTTATTTTTTTTGTTTTATTTCACACTAACGGCTTCTTTGGGCCTTGCAGCAAGCATATGGCACAGATGAGACGTTTGCAACTTGGTTGAAACGTTACCTTGACACAACATTCACGTGTATTTTTTTTGCTGGTTGTACACCAAACAAATATTGCAAACCACGTTCTTTGCGAGTACTGCAGATGGCTCGCCCGTCTAAAAACAAAAGAGTATACGTACATCCATGCAATATACATCTATAGTTTGCGCTAGTGGTGATATTTGCTCGTGCACGGTGGGGGTGGTGCAACAACGTGTCACGAAAAAGGGCCATTCCCGAAACGTCGCCTGTTTATTATCTGCGATGATAGACGGTCACGTGGTGGACTAAATCCCGATAGCACCAATCGCCCAAGAATTTGTTTAAAATATAAATATATTAAGACTTGTGGTGTTGTTGCTGCTGCTGCTCAAATGGAATAAATCGTACAGACGTTTGAGGCAAGCGGCCTTCTTCGGGAAGATGATACAAAGTTGGTATTATTATCATCATAACAGAACGATGTTTGCTGTTTGATATCGCGTTTTGATTTGGTAGGGTCAGATTTTTGCGTTGATGTCTGCTTTGATGATTTTACGTGGTAGTTTCGAGTATTGTTACTCGATGTATATTATATTAATTGCAGACAAAACGTTAAAGCTATTTAGGGTATTTATAATAATAACAATATTATATTGATTTGAAGGCGCCTTTCACGAACGTCTCAAGGCGTGCAATGCAAAGACAAAGATACCCCTATAGCCTTTAACAGACTGTTGGGGCAAGTGCTGTTAGCGAGCGCCTCTGAAGGCCGCAATGGCACACGAGGGGGTGGGTGGCCAGCACCACGCCCGGCCGCCTTTGTCTCCCTAGTGGCGATGTTTGCACCCCGCACCAGGTACTCATTTGAGGCTGAGTCGACCTAATGGGAGGCTCGGTACCGGTTCAGATAATCGTCACCGCCGTTGGCCGTGAGCGGGAATCGAACTCAGGTGTCAAGGTTCGTAGCGCAGCGCGCTACCACTACACTACAAATAGACCATGTAACACACTTAGAGACGCATGCACACACATAGAGACACACATAGAGATTTGATACATACACACAGATACGTACACACAGACACATACACAGAGATATGCATAGAGACACATACATACACACAAATACACACCCATGAAGGTAAAGACAAAGATATGCACACAGATAGATACGCACATATATAGAGATACATACACAGACCCATACACATAGATACATACACGCACACAGATACATACAAAGACATTCATACAAAGACATATATAAACACGATCGATTAATATAATACACAAACAATTATGCATTCATTTTACTGTCCACAATATATTCTTAGCACATACACATGCGATAAATACGTACAGTATACCATCGTCAATACATAAATGTATATACACATCATACATACAGTATCGACAAAACATACAAACACAAAAGACAACACGGATTTAATATAAGCACATATATACACGCCAACAGAGTACAGAACGACACATACAACACACACATACACATATATATGTACAATCTACACAATACATACTAACACAAACAAAGCTCCCCCGTAGAGGCTGTCATAGACTGTTGGGGCAAGTGCTGTTAGCTAGCGCCTATTAAAACCGGAACCGGGCACGTCCGTTTTTGTATCCCTGGCACTGATGTTAACGCACCGCACCAGCTATTCCGTACCAGGTATGTACGGAACGCCGAATCAACCTCGCAGAGGCTCAGAATCCCTGCAGGTGCTCGTGACCGGGAATTTAACTCGGGTAGAACCGAGTTCGTTGCAGAGTGCGCTAACCGATGCGCCACCACTCTCCAGGCAATCCACGTATAAATATAGTTTATCGACACCTTATAGGCATATTATGATTAATGGTCATTCATGAATTGCTTTAAAGATGCAATACGTAACCATACACCGATAATATGTATCGTCCACAATAGAGGTTTTTTGCTTGGGGTGAGATCGCGTAAATATATAAATGTGTCGTTGAACCCGCCACCACCCGACACAGATAATTAGCAAGGTAGCACACCGGTTAGTGCTGTACTAGTAACGAATTGGCCACGTTCTGTTTGCGTGACAAACCTTACCAGTTTGCCGTGTCGGGTGGTGATGGGTTTAACGACACACTTACGTGATCTAACCCAAAACGACTCTATTCATGTATGTTTTCGTGAAAGCTTACAACGTGTTAAAGCAATAAAGATCGTACTTACGATGCAACTATACGGTATGTACACTACGACCTTGTAATACTGTACGTACAAAAATATTAACGTGGACATGTACTGTAGGAAACAATGACATAATATACATTTACACATCCTATAGACAATTATACACACTTAATACAAACACCATTGCCAATATAATACTCCATCTATACACTATAGACAATATATTTCCACTTTTTATGCATACAATATAGACAATATTCACAATAGATGTCATGTATACACACATTTCCGTATTCACATATACTCTTTAGACAATATAATACATGCAAACGTCAAACTACATACACAAACACGCACTGTATATACGTTATAGACAATATGAATACACACGATACACAATCCATACACTACTACACGCACCGTATACATAAATACGCTATAGAAACATAATATACACACGCTAAGCACAACACATACCGTGGACACGATATACAAACAATACATACGTGTACACACACCAGACAATTGTAACAATACACAATACAATTCACAACGTATACACACTTTCACACGCACTAAGTTACATTACAAAGTTACCTCTGTTGGCATAAAGATCCGTTATTGTGTGCGATCACCACATTAAAGCTGCAACGTTTATCTATGTATATACAAGACAAAGATCCCCCGTATAGCCTTAACAGACTGTTGGGGCAAGTGCTGTTAGCGAGTAGCACCTATGAAGGCCGGAACGGTACACGAGGGGGTGGAGGGGGTGCGGCAGAACCACGCCCGGCCGCCTTTGTCTCCCAGTGGCGATGTTTTTACACAACGCACCAGTTTACTCATTTGATGCCGAGTCGACCTAGGGGAGGCCCAGGACCGGTTCAGATAAATCGTCACTTAGTGTTGGTGGCCGTGAGCGGGAATCGAACTCGGGTGGCCGGGTCCATGGTTATGTGCACATGTGTTGTGTGGGTGGAGGCCTCTATCATCCAGCAGTGGATCATGGCTACTGATGATGATGATGCATGTATGATGATGCATTGCACGTATGATGATGCATTGCACGTGTATGCCCGTGTTGTTTCTGTAACTCGGCTGTGATCGTACACGCGATGATCGGCGCGGTAAATAATCTTGCTCCATGTAACATCAGTGGTGGTTTATGTTGTTGTTTGTTGTTGTTGTTGTCTGCGTGCCAATGTATTCGATTTCTCACGCGAGGACTCCAGAATTCTTGTTGTTTTAGCGCAGCTTTCCGTTTGCTATCATCGCTGTAACTTTATTGTATTATTTCAATCTTGACTCGAAGCTTTCGTGACTGCAGGAATCCACACTCTTTGGTTCTTTCGGTGAACCACGTAGTAAACAACAATAGATCGACGTTCGATCGCAACGCAAGAAATCGTCATCAGGTGAGACAACCACAGTCTACTTCAGCAGTTTGTTCTTGCTGTGCTTGTCCCACCTGATGACGATTGCTTGCGTTGCGATCGAAACGTCGTGATCTATTTTTTTGTCAGTTCCAGGTGATCACCCAAACCACCGTGTTTTGCATTTTGTTTCTGAACAACAACAACAAATTCGGTGATACTGCGTCGGCAAAGTTTCCCCGTGCACATCCAACGAGACAAACTCAACACACCCGGCACTGCCTTAAAATAAATAGATAACAGATATTATAAACCGGCGGCGACGTTCTTGGCAATGGCGATAGAAGATGGGGCCCTTTGCCCGAAACGTTTGACGATTGTTTTCCCTCCAAGGCAGTGTTGTTGTACCACCTTAAGAGAACTTCCCTAGCACCTGCCGCGAAACGTCGGACGTACGTACCGATGATGTCAATTGAACGCACCGAGGTGTCTTTTTTAATTGAATTGGCTGCACGTGGCCGCGGGGTCGTCCTTGTCGACCTGCGACTCGAGTTTGATTCCCGCTCGCGACCAATCTCATTGGCCATCGTTTGAAGCCGGTGCTGGGCTTCCCCTAGGTCGGCTCAGCCTTTAAGTGAGAGTAGTATCTGGTGTGGCGTGCGTGTTTTGTGTGTTCCGTTCCGGCCTTCATAGGTGCTCCCTCGCAGCACTTGCCCCAACGGCCTGTTAAAGGCTTTACGGGGGAGCTTTGCATTTTTTATTTTGTCTATTAAATAATCGATTATGTATCTTTACGAGTAAAAAACACGTTTTTTATTTTTATATGTTTACTTAGATATCTTTAAACATCTTCAATGTGGATAATCCCCAGCGAGATGATACATCATATCGTGTGCAAGGGTGTGACTAGGCCTCGGCAAAGTAAGGTAATTGCACCGTTTTTACCGGGTAAAAGGGTAAAGGTGTCGACATGCCAAGGGGTAAGGTAAAGGGTAGGGTAAAGGTAGGCTCGTTTTTACCTTTTACCTTACCTGCTAAAGGGTAAAAGGTAGGGTAGAGTGATTGTATTGTGGTAAGGTAAAAGGTAGGGTAAAGGTAGGCTCGTTGTTTTTACACTTTTACCTTACTTGCCAAGAAAAGGTAGGGTGGAGTGATTGTATTGTGGTAAGGTTAAAGTAGGGTAAAGGTAGGCTCGTTGTTTTTACACTTTTACCTTGCCGAGGCCAGGTGTGACAACGGGCACCTGGTGACCACGTGCTCATCTACGTGGTGACACGTGATGAGACGTGCGACAACAGTCNAACGTCGTTAATCAACACTACTAATCGACATCAATCGATTAATTGTTACACAAGTGGGGTCAGTGGAGGGGGTGGGCGGAGCGGTGGGACAATAGTTAGCCATTGCGCGAAACGTAAACCCAGCCACCTGAGCTACCTGATTTTCGGCCACGGCTGCACAACATTAGCGGGGGATTTGAAGCTTTCGTGACTGCAAGGATTCATATTCTTGGTTTTTTCGGTAAAGTCACGTAGGTAAAAAAATTACAATTAATAAAAAAATCACGACGTTTCCGAGGCAACACAAGCTTCCGTCTTCAGGTGGAGAGCAGATCTGTCAAGTGAGTGAAAGAGAACGGAAAAAACCTAAGAATATTAGCGTGAGTTACATCTGGACCGTCTTGAGCCTCCTTTCACTAACCACCACGCTGACCATTGAAGTATTCCCATCCCACCCGCCCCCCCCCCATGGGACCAGGAATATAACCAGAGTGGATCGATGAACGGCTGTAAGCAATACGATAAAAGAAATATACATACATATATAATGAAACATTTTATTTTACCAGGTAATGCCCACTGAGCGATCAGCTCTTTTTCAGAAGCGACCTGCCCACAAACGATAGCTCGTTTCTAAATGTGGAAGGGGAGGAAGAGAGAGAGACACGCAAACTCCAAATATACAGCAGCAGGCGTCAGGTTTGGGATCGGACCCACGACCTCCTGTATACCAGACGAGGTTGCTAACATATCCTAGCCACCGTGATGATGAGAGAGGCACGCAAACTCCAAATATACAGCAGGCGTCAGGGTCGAGATCGAACCCACGACCTCCTGTATACCAGGCGAGGTAGTTAACATCTCTACAGGGAGAGAGAGACACGCAAACTCCGAATATACATCAGGCGTCAGGGTCGAGATCGAACCCTCGACCTCCTGTATACCAGGCGAGGTAGTCAACATCTCAAGGGCTAAAGCACTGGCAACACGCACAGTCGAGTCTACGCAAGCAATCTACGTCCACCCGCGGAGATGGAGCGATGAATTCGCCTCCTACGTGCCGGCGGGAGATGGATTTTAGTTTTCTTCATCGCAAGATCTTGAGAGATGGCGACGACTTGGGGGAGACCTTCATCCAGCAGTGGATTGAACGTGGCTGATGACGTGAAAGGCATCGTGATTGCCCGACGTTTTGTTTCTATCGCTGAAGCCAAGCCCGCCGCGAGGTCTCTAAAGGAGGCCGAATTCAAGCGTGACGTCATTGTGATATCATAATTATTATCATTATCCATAACTCCATTTGCCGTGCGCTTATTCGAAGAGTGTGACGCCTGAGCCGATAAAAAGCCTCCCCCCCCCCAGCTCTCCAACCACCCCCCCCCCTCTCCCCCAAACCGGTTTACGAACTCGACTCGCTCTTGGCTTGACCGGGCCGTATTTCTCGAGGAACGGGATCGCACCGCGGTAACGGAATTACACAGCATGCAAAACGTCCCGGCAAAGCGGTAACGGAGTTACACCGCGGCAAACGGGATCTGTACCGCGGTAACGGAATTACACCACGGCGAAACGGGAGGGGGCCGCCGCGGTAACGGAATTACGCAGCNGGGGGGGGGGCCGCTGACGAATTTCTTCGCGCGCGACCCTCGTTCGGGGTCTGCGGCGGTAACGGAATTACGCCGCGTGGTGCGGAGTTTTTTTACTACGCGACCGAGGTTCTTTTCAATTGGAGCCGCGTCGTGAATCCACATCCGACGAGGCGTGGAGCGATTTAATCGGTTGCGCGCGTTTGAATTTGCGTCGCGTCGGCCGCTGGTGTTGGGTTCACGACGCGCGCCGCGCGATTTAAACCCAACGCGACTTTTGCGATGGATTATGTTGGTCGCGAAAGCCTCCTCCTGCTCCTGCTGCTGCTGCCGCTACTTGCTGAGTATTTAAGCGGAATTACTGCAGCGCCGTAACGGAATCGAATGCGGCCTTCAGATGCGCGGCGGTCACGGAATTACCGCGATTCCTGGCCCTGCTTGGCTCACGTCTGGCGAGCGATATCCAGAACTGAACCGGTCCCGGATAACTCCCAGCCCCCCCCACCTCCCCATTGATGACCATCGCGAAGTATAATTGTCGCGATTATTACTCAATGGCCTATATCTATATGTAAGACTCAGAACTATGACGGGTTAGGTAAGTTTAACACGTGACATTCGCGACAAATACTATTGGGGATTCAATTCTTAGGTTTTTTAGGTAAAGTCACGTAGGTAAAACATTAAAATTAATAAAAGTAAATAAAATAAAAATCACGACGTTTCGGAGGCAACACAAGTCTCCGAAACGTCGTGATTTTTATTTTATTTTACTTTTATTAATTTTAATGTTTTACCTACGTGACTTTACCGAAAAAACCTAAGAATATGAATCCTTGCAGTCACGAAAGCTTCAAATCTAGAATATTGGGGGAGTTTTTCGCGACCAATATTGTAAAGGGTGCTCGCGTCGCATCGATCCCTCGATTTAAGAACGAAACAGAGGACGTGTCCACAAATGTGGCTGCCACGCCTGATGACGGCGGTTGTAATTACTGGCGAAACGTCGTACTCGGATTGTAAATGTATTGTGGGTTTACTCTCCAACACACCGATTCGTAACGAATTGCCACGTTGTGCTCACGTGACAAACCTTACGAATTGCTGTGTCGGGTGGTGGCGGGTTTAACGACACATTTCGATTATTTACCTTCAAAAAAAATATCTCGCCATGTCTTACCCCCCCCCGCCACCCAGAAAGGGCATCTCCATCCTCAAGGGTACGAGGTGCCCCCAGGTTAACAACAACTGGGGTTCATCTTCTTGGTTCTGTCGGTAAAGTCACGTAGAAGGGAAATAATAAATAATAAAAATCAAACATACTAAAATACAATTCTCACGACGTTTCGGCCACAACGCAAGCAGCCGTCCTCAGGTGAAGAACAGGTCTGTCGAAAAGACAGCGTCTAAATGACAGCCCTGTTCTTCACTGAGGACGGCTGCTTGCGTTGTGGCCGAAACGTCGTGAGAATTGTATTTTATTATGTTTTATTTTTATATTTTACTATTTCCCTTCTACGTGACTTTACCGAAAGCACCAAGAAGATGAATCCCTGCAGTCACGAAAGCTTTAAATCGAAAAACAACTGGGGGTACGGTGGAGGTGCAAGTCTGAGAGGCGACGTATAACGAGAAAGAAACGGACGATGCTGTCAACGACGTTCAGTGTTGGGGGGGGGGCGTGGGGGTGTGAGGGCAAATCGGTCGTATTGTTATAATAAAGCGACGACATATTGGCGAAACGACGTACATCGGCGACGACTTATTAGCGAAGCGACGTCCATTGGGGTTATTCACAGTGTCGTAGTTGTAATAACGGCCGCGAGTGGCCTGAGTCAACTCCGGAGTTGATGGTTCTAGGATTCTCGAAGGGCTAGAGAGCCGATGACAATTGCCACAAACTACATAGTGAAGTCTCTGATGATAACTGGGCAATTAGAACAAATATATCTTTTTTTTTTATACGGATGTATTTATAAATTTGGAACCCAAGAAACGAGTGCGCTTGATTGGTAGGGCAGGCCCAGCCTTCATCTCGCTCACCACTCACCACTCACCCCGATCCTCACCTTCAGCAGAGTGGGACCCTAAAGCCGATAAAAGCCTCGCTATACGGTCACGACAGTCACACTATTCTCTACAGCCTACGGGTTAAACCAATGCCATTCAATGCATATGTTTATGCAGTATACGCAGACTGTATACGATACGTTAATTGCGAACGCGAACTACTACTCAACGTAGCAGCAGCAGCAGCTACATCGCCAAATAACTCGAATTAAGCATTCAACTTTTATTTCGATTTAAAGCTTTCGTGACCGCAGGGATTCATTTTCTTGGTTCTTTCGGTAAAGTCACGTAGAATGGAAATGATAAAATAGTAAAATAAAACATAATNAAATAAAATACAACAATTTGAGCATCATACTCTTCTTATTCTATTATTGCGTTGTAAATGTAGAATTATTTTATTGTTTTATTTTACTATTTTATTATTTCCATTCTACGTGACTTTACCGAAAGAACCAAGAACATTCACACTTTGATGGATATGATCTCGAATATTCGGATATCGCCTGTCCACCTTCCCCACCTACCCAATGGAAGTGTTCGATGACGGATTGAGTGCGCAGATGGTATGCCGACTTCATGTATCGACGAAATAAACACNACTCAGATTTAAATCCGCCGCAGGATCAAATCGGCCCGCGTGCAGATGTGGGTGCGGATTGTAACAGCGAGTGGGGAGCGGTGGTGCAGCGGTTAGCGCTACGCTGCGCTACGCGGCGACCCGGTCGATCCCGCTCACGGCCACCGGTGACGATTATCCGAACGGTCATGGGCCTCCCTAGGTCGACTCGGCCTTACATGGGTACCTGGTGCGGTGTGTAAACATCGCCACTGGGAGACAAAGACGGTCGGCGTGGTGCTGGCTACCACCCCCTCGTGTGCCGTTCCGGCCTTCCTAAGTGCTCACTAACCGCACTTGCATCAACCGTCTGTTAAGGTTATATGGGGGTCTTTGTCTTTGTTTCATAACATCGCGAGGGGGTGGCGACGGCTTGGTGAGGTCATTTCATCTACGAGTCTCGATGTGTCTCTGCATCTCGATGTGTCTCTGTGTATCTCGATGTGTCTCTGTGTATCTCGATTTGTCTCTGTTGTATCTCGATGAGTCTCTATGAGTCTGTGTTCGTTTAGTATGTTCGTGTTGTTGAGCTAACTGCGTTAGGATTGGGAAAAGCCTCACCCACTTTTCACCAAGTCTCTATGTATCTCGATGAGTCTCTATGTGTCTCTGTGTATCTCGAGGAGTCTCTGTGAGGCTCTGTGCGTCTCTCTCGATGAGTCCCTATGTTTAGTTTGTTAAGTTTGTTGAGTCAACTGGACAGGATTAGCCAAACCTTTCCGCTTTTCATCCGGGGAACTCGAGAGTGTTTTTTTTTCTCACCTTATATTACAACTAACAATTTGTAACGTATTTAAGCATCACAATTAAGGGACAAACAACATATACTGTTGAAATCATAATAATAATAAAAAGTCTAATCTCATCAATGGTCGTCATCCAGCAGTGGGTAGACCCTGACTGATGATGATCTCCACCTGCTCGTCCGTCTGCCTACCAACTCACCCACCCTCACCTACACCCAAACACCTTCTTGTTTGCCTTTCCACTGATGAGACGCTGCATGTCGAAACCGCTCCAGGCGTTGTCCCCGTATCAACTCGTGCTACTGCGATTACGCGTGTGGCTGTTGGGATGTTTAAACATTTTTTTAATTGCTTCGTAGAGAGACAGATTTGTGAACCAGAAGAGGAGGCGTACCTATTTTAAAACATCTATTTTTATTTCATATCCATCGCTTCCGACTTCCGATTTGACAATTGTCGATAATCGAGTTGTATTAATATTATTCGTAGGAGTAGTAGGAATTGGTATTGTGAGCTATCGTCTCCTTAGTTTTTTCGGTAAAGTCACGTAGGTAAAAGTTTAAATAAAAAATAAATAAAAAAAAAATTGTATTAGTATATTTTTATTTTATTTTATTTTACTTTTTATTTTATTTTATAATATTAAATTTTACCTACGTGACTTTACCGAAAAAAACCTAAGAATATGAATCCTTGCAGTCACGAAAGCTTCAAATCTAGAAGCTATCGTCTCGTTGGTATCGCATGCACGGCATTGCTCCATCGCCCGCCTAGACTCTATATACCGCGAGCTTATTATCATAGGCCTATTTTATTTGCTTGCAGAGCGAGTAACGTCAATTATTCCGCACTGTTCCATTTCGTGCAAGTGCATCGTTGTTCGACGATTAATCTATGTATATCGCTACATCCTCGATACCAAGTCACGGTAAATCCTGTTCGCTCGATTATTATTCTGTTGCATCCCAATTGCTGATAATAGCGTAACAGAAAAAACATATTTTGTTTAACGTAATTCCACTCTGCGTCTCCCGACTGGCTTCTCCACTTATGTGCCATGAAGAAGGTCCATTGCCCGAAACATCGACCTCTATATATTTTATTATTTTAAGGCCACAAATTGTTATTGTTGTTGACTCTGCTTGGGCACCACTGCCAACGCAGCAGCATCGCGGGATATTGTTTATTTTTTCCCGTTCAGCATATTCTATACTTCGATTCAAAGCTTCGTGACTGCAGGGATTCATCTTCTTGGTTCTTTCCGTAAAGTCACGTAGAAGGGAAATAATAAATAATACAAGTATTTTATTGTTTTATTTGTATTATTTATTATTTCCCTTCACGTGACTTTACCGAAAGAACAAGAACATATGCTATACTGTCAATAAATTACATACTGTATGTGATTACCCGCGTAAAAAAACAATCACATAATCAGTCAAATTAATTCATTATCGCGCATTTTTTGCAATTTGCGTCCTGCCTTTCACCACAATCGATTACATTGGTGCCGCTTTGTGACAAATCGACAACGGGCGCGCTGGCTCAGCTCGCCATACTAACGTGTAATTCCACGAATTCCTGTTTGAGCGAGAAAAACGCTTTGACACGTTCAACTTAATCGTCGTGGTCAGTGCGGGGGGGGGTCCATAGAGAGTACGGTGCAATAATTGAGTTGGCTGCACTGCCTATTACCCTGTCCGCCACGTAGCTTCCTCGCAGCCGCCTATGGCATCTGTTATGCATAGTGGACACACATCCAAGAACTGGCCCAGGCTCAAAGCCTGCTTAGCTTCCAACACCTTTCGGGATCGGGCAAAATCCCCGTATAGCCTTGAACAGACTGTTAGGGCAAGTGCTTTTAGCGGGCACCTATGACGGCCATCATGGCACGCGAGGGGTGGCCATGGCCAATACCACGCCCGACCACCTTTGTCTCCCAGCCGCGATGTTTTACTACACACCGCACTCGTACTCATTTGAGGCTGAGTCGACCTCGCGGAGGCCCAAGACCGGTTGAGATGCCGGTCACTGGTTTGTTGGTGGCCGTGAGCGGGAATCGAACTCGTGTTGCCGGGTGGTTCGTAGCGCAGTGCGGTAACCGCTGCACACCGCTCCCATATAGACCCCCCACACACGCGCAGGTAAACTAGAGCGGCACGTACACACCTGCCTGCCACGTGGGGGTTTAATGGCAGCTAAGGGTGGATGTTCCAGCCTCGAGCTCCAATCAACATCCCCCCCTCTCCTCCCTCTCTCCTCCCTCTCCACTCCCCGGCGCCCCTGCCCTCTCTTACCTCACCCTATCCTCTCCTCCCCGTCTCCTCTCTCCCTCCTCCCCTCTCCCCTCCCACTCCCCTCCTCTCCCCACTCCCTCCCCACTCCCTCCCTCTCCCTCCNCCTCCCCCTCCCTCCCCTCTCCCTCTCCCTCCGCTCTCTCTCCCTCCCCTCTCCCCTCCCTNCCCTCTTACCCCCTNCCTCCCTCCCCCTCCTCCCCCTCCCTCTCCTNCCTCCCTCCCCTCCTCCCTCCCTCCCTCCCTCCCTCCCTCTCTCCCCCTCCCTACCCACCTCGACGTTGCCCACGTGTCCTGCGCGCGTCCCCTTCGCTTCCGCCGAGCTAAAAATAGTGACGGGGGAAGACGACACGGGGCCCATCCACCACGCCGCACACGTGTGGGTGGTGTGTGGGTGGTGTGGATGGTGTGTGGGTGTGTGGGTGGTGGGGTGGTGTGTGGGTGGTGTGTGGGTGGGTGGTGTGGGTGGTGTGTGGGTGGTGTGTGGGTGGTGTGGGTGNTGTGTGGGTGGTGTGTGTGTGGTGGTTGGTGTGGGTGGTGTGTGGTTGGTGTGTGGGTGATGTGTGGGTGGTGGGTGGTGGTCTGGGTGGTGGTGGGTGGTGTGTGGTGNTGTGGGTGGTGTGTGGGTGGTGTGTGGGTGGGTGGGTGGTGGTGGGTGGTGTTGGTGGTGTGTGGGTGGTGTGTGGGTGGTGGGTGTGGGTGGTTGTGGTGGTGTGTAGGGTGTGTGGGTGGTGGTGGTGGTGTGTGGGTGGTGTGGTGGTGGTGTGTGGGTGATGTGGGGGGTTGTGGGTGGTGTGTNGGTGGTGTGTGGGTGGGGTGGGTGGTGTGTGTGGTGGGTGGTGTGTGGGTGGTGTGTGGGTGGGTGTGTGTGGTGTGGGGTGGTGTGTGGGTGGTGTGTGGGTGGTGATTGNGGTGTGTGGGTGGTGTGGTGGTNGTGTGGGTGGTGGGTGGTGTGTGGGTGGGTGTGTGTGGTGGGGGTGTGGGTGGGGGTGTGNTGGTGGGGTGTGGGTGGTGTGTGGGTGGGTGGTGTGGGTGGTGGTGGGGTGGGTGGTGTGGGGTGGTGTGTGTGGGNGTGGTTGGTGTGTGGGTGGTGGGTGGGTGTGGGTGGTGNGTGGGTGGGTGGTGGGNGGTGGTGGGTGGTGTGTNGGTGTGTGGGTNGTGGNGTGGTGGTGGTGGTGTGTGGTGGTGNGTGGTGGTGTGGTGGGTGTGGGTGGTGTGGGTGGGTGGGTGGTGTGTGGTGGTGTGGGTGGTGTGTGGTGGTGTGGGTGGGNGGTGGTGGGTGGGTGGTGTGTGGGTGGTGTGTNGGTGGTNTGTGGGTGTGTGTGGGTGGGTGGTGGTGGGTGGGTGGTGTGTGGGTGGTGNGTGGTGGTGTGTGTGGTGTNGGTGGTGTGTGGGTNGTGTGGGCTGGGTGTGGGTGTGGGTGGTGGTGGGTGGGTGGGTGTGTGGGTNGNGTGGTGGTGGTGGGTGGGTNGTGGGTGGTGNGTGGGTGGTGTGTGGTGGGTGTGTGGGTGGTGTGGGTGTGTGGGTGGTGGTGGTGGTGTGTGGGTGGTGGGTGGGGTGGGTGGTNGTGTNGGGTGTGTGGTGGTGTGTGGGTGGTTGGGGTGGTGTGTGGGTGGGGTGGTGTGGGTGGGTGGTGTGTGGTGGNGTGGTGGTGGTGTGGNGGGTGGTGGNGGTGGGTGGTGTGTGGTGGTGTGGGTGGTGGTGGGTGGTGTGTGGTGGTGTGTGGGTGGTGTGTGTGGGTGTGTGGGTGGTGTGGTGGTGGTGGTGGTGGGTGGTGTGTGGGTGGTGTGTGGGTGGGTGTGGGTNGGTGGTGTNGTGTGTGGGGTGGGTGGTGTGTNGGTGGTGTGTGGGTGGTGTGTGGGTGTGTGTGGGTGGTGTGGGTGGTGTGTGGGTGGTTTGTGGGGTGGTGTGTGGGTGGTGTGTGTGGTGTGTGGTGGTGTGTGGTGGTGTGTGGGTGTGTGTGGGTGGTGTGGTGTGTGGTGGTGTGTGGGTGGGTGTGTGGGTGGTGGTGTGTGGGTGGGTGGTGTGTGGGTGGTGTGTGGGTGGTGTNGTTGGTGTGGGTGGTGTGTGGTGGTGTGTGGGTGGTGGTGTGTGGGTGGTGTGTGTGGGTGGTGTGTGGGTGGTGTNGTGGGTGGTGTGTGGGTGGTGTGGTTGGGTGGTGTGTGGGGTGTGGTGGGGTGTGGTGGGGGTGTGTGGGTGGTGTTGGGTGGTGTNGTGGGTGGTGTGGTGGTGGTGTGTGGGTGGGGTGTGGGTGGTGTGTGGGTGGTGTGTGGGTGGTGTGGTGGTGGGTGTGTGTGGGTGGTGTGGGGGTGGTGTGTGTGGTTGGTGTGGGTGGTGTGGGTGGTGTGTGGGTGGGTTGGGTGGTGTGTGGTTGGTGTGGGTGGTGTGTGGGGTGTGTGGGTGGGGTGGGTGGTGTGTGGTTGGGTGGTGTGTGGCGTGGGTTGTGTGCGGGTGTTGAATGGGTGTAGATATGTGCGTGGTTTGGGTATACGGTTGTGTGGGTGTTTGTCTGTGGTCGACTCAGTCTCAAATGAGTACCTTGAGCGGTGTGTAGTAAACATCGCCACTGGAGACAAAGGCGGCCGGGCGTGGTGTTGGCCACCCGCCCTTCGTAATCCGTTCCGGCCTTCATAGGTCGCTAACAGCACTTGCCCAACAGTCTGTCAAGGCTATATGGGAGATCTTTGTCTTTATTTGTCTGTGGGAGCGTTCAACAGTGCGTTGAACGCTATTCGGGAGATTTTTTGTCTTTGTGTTCAAAGGTGCTCGCTCACAGCACTTGCCCTCCAACCTGTTAAAGACTATACGGGTGAACTTTGTTTTTGTAGATGTGCGTGCATTACAAACCCGATTAACCTACGTTCGATTTCAGGCCGCGGCTAACATCAGTGGCGATTGATACCTGAAATAGAACTGACCGGTCAACCCACACTGACCAGCTCGGTGAAGTATGGTTAAACCATCCTCGTGAAGGATACCACGTGGGCTGACCTTCATCCAGCAGTGGATTGGCAATGCGTTGTGGATAATGCTTTATTGTTTCTATTATTATTTTCATCATTAGTGCTCTCACACTATCTATAGAGGCATCAGTAGCCAATAATTGGTGTCAGTCTAGCTCACAGTGAAGGTAAAACCCAAAGACAGGAACTAGTTATCATCATTGAGGTAATTCCATTGTGGAGGCCGCTAAAGTCTTTAGCAATAAATGATTATCGTTGAGCAGGTGATGATATTGAAACCAGCTAAGAGCAATGGGGATTGGAAAAGTATCCAAACGCTCACGTGTGAACGTGTCCATAGGTGTGTGTGTGTGGTGAGCGGTGGCGGTTAGCGCTGTGCGCTCCGAATCTGGTGACCCGAGTTCGATTCCCGCTCATGGTCACCAACACCAAGTGACGATTTTCTAAATCGGTCCTGACCCCTCCCCCTGGGTCGACTCAGCCTCAATGAGTACCTGGTGCGGTGTGTAGTAAACATCGCCATCGGGAGACAAAGGCGGCCGGGCTGGTGCTGGCCACCCACCCCCCTCCCCCCTCGTGTACCGTGCCGGCCTTAATAGGTGCTCGCCAACAGCACTTGCCCCAACAGTCTGTGAAGGCTACACGGGGGGGTCTTTTATCTTTGTGTGTCGATTGGGCTATCTGTGGAGTAGCCGTGGCGTCGTGGATAGCGCGCGGCACTACGGACCCAGCGCACCCGAGTTCAATTCCCGTTCACGACCAATAACAGTGGCGAATATTTTAACAGGTCCTGGGCCTCCCCTAGGTCGACTCAGCCTTAAGTGAGTACTCTGCCGGTGCAGTAGCCCACGCCTTTATAGCTGCACTTGCCTCTACAGACGGTTGAGCGCTACAGGGGATCTTTGTCTTTGTGCAGGGTATAGAAATGCCCACGGGTGCCTTTTAGATGAATTGTCCCTGTTTAACGTTTCAGCAAAAATAATCGATTATAATCGTGTCAGCAAAAATTATCGATATCGTTTCAGCAAAAATGATCAATTATTGTTTCAGCAAAAGTGATCGATTATAATCGTTTCAGCCAAAATGATCGATTATAATCGTTTCAGCAAAAATGATCGATAATATCGATAATTTTTGCTGAAACGTTACGGTGGTGTGTGTTAGGGCCTCTTGGGGTTGTCGGTGGGTCACTTAAATACGTTCCAGCACATAAGGCGCGTGTCCCGTGTAGTATCCTGAGAATTAATTTATTTCAACCAATTGGTTGAATCGTTACACACCATACCCCGAGTATGATACACGTGCGGCTATGTCTAAGAATCGTTGCAATTCCTCTGCGTAGAACGGTGCGAGTGTTCGCAAACAGTGCGCGGATTTTCATCGGCGTACATCATCGTCATCGTCGCCTGATATGACACGAGGGTTGAGATGCGGCGGCGTTGACTAGCCGATGGAACACAGAAGTCAGTAAAAAGTGCTCAAAGGAGCCAGGAAGATTTGAGCGGAACGCACGGATTTGAGAACACAGGCAAGTTAGAGACAACATCGTCATCGCAATGTTAACTCGACGCACCGTACAAACAACACACACACACCGTTGATGATTTTACGGAGAAATAAAAAGCCTGGCAGCTGGCTTGTCAGTAATATACCGTATTAAAAACACGGTTTCGCACTACAGCACTCAACATTACGAACACGTTTTGTTGGTGAACCATAAATGGTAAAAAAAAAATGTTACATGCGTTGATCTTCTTTCGCACCGTACGGACGTAGCCAAACGTGCCAAAGAAGGGAAACTCGCTGGCAGAAGTGGGGGGGGGGGGGTGGTTGGGATACGTCATCAGCAGGAGATGGAGCGATGGAATCGGAGCGTGCGACAGTTTTGATGACGCCTCGGGTGGGGGCGGAGGGGTGTCTTCGTCCAGCAGTGGATAGATCACGGCTGTTGCTGCTGCTGCTACCGATGATGATGCAACGACGATGCAGAACGTCTCTGGTATCATTTTAAATGCGTGGGCTTTGTCCTTGACAGGGAATTGCCAACATTGAACTTCACATTTGAGTTTTGTCAGACAACGGGCAGGGGATATTGGCTGAAGGCACAACGGCGAATGAGCGATCTCACCATCCACGTGGCATCCACTAATCGATTCACACCTACGGCACCGTGTCGATTAATCGACGCACATTGTCGATTAATCGATAGAGTACATACTTTGATGCGGAGTAACAATTCGCGAAGCCTCGCGATGGTTCAATGCAATAATCGATTATTGTTGTTGGTTATTGGATTTCGTTGCTGAGTTTATTGTTGTTGTTGTTGCAGAGCGCGCGCGAGCGACGCCAGGAGACGCAGAAGACTCGGGCAGACGACGTCCAACTTGCACTGGGACAGCGGGTACGGTGGGAGACACGGGGCAACTGTGCGAGACACTGGGAGACACTGGGAGACAGTGGGAGACACTGAGAGACACTGGGAGACACTGGGAGAGAGTGGGAGACACTGAGCAACACTGGGAGACAATGGGAGACACTGAAAGACAGTGGGAGAGAGTGGGAGACACTGAGAGACACTGGGAGACACTGGGAGACACTGGAGACAATGGGTGACAGTGGGTGACATTGGGAGACAGTGGGATAGAGTGGGAGACACTGAGAGACACTGAGAGACAGTGGGAGACAATGGGAGACAATGGGAGACACTGAGAGATAGTGAGAGAGAGTGGAGACACTGAGAGACACTGAGAGACACTGAGAGACAGTGGGAGACAATGGGAGACAATGGAGACAATGGGAGACAATGGGACAATGGGAGACACTGAGAGATAGTGGAGAGAGTGGGTGATACTAGGAACACTGGGAGACAATGGGTGACATTGGGAGATAGTGGGAGACACTGGAGAGAGTGGAAGAGAATGAGAGACACTGAGAGACACTGGAGACAATGGGAGACAATGGGAGACACTCAGAGATAGTGAGAGACACTGGAGAGAGAGTGGGAGACACTGAGAGACAGTGGTGGACACTGGGAGACACTGGGAAGACTTTAGGAGACACTGGGTGGATTTTTGGGGAAGATGTTGGGGACTTGTGGAGACTTTCGTCGAACAAAAAATTGGGAGATCTGAAAACCTCGGTGATTTCTGCTGTGACGCATTTCTTGAAACTGTCTCGTTGAGGTATGAAAATGTAACCCTGAGAATATTGAGGGTGCTTTACTCTGGCTCTGTGAGCATCAAACATCCACTCTTAACTCGAATTGGTGCCTTAGCCTGGCAGCGGTCATCCTTTCCAGGTGATTTTATTTTATTGTTAAATAGATGATTAATAAATGTTTACTGTTACGAATCCACGCACAGTTACACCCCTACGAACAATCAGAATCTACGTTGCATGTAATCTGAACGCATCGTTAATGCTATCATTCTGCTGCGCTGCTGTTGTTTTGCTACCAGACTCTGGGCCTTCTCACCTAGGCCAGGACAAGGCTGAGCAAGGAGATAACGGAGAGAGAGGAGCGAGCGAGCGAGCGACTGGGGCAGCTTCAAGAAAGCACGGGAGACTTCTGGAGTCTCAAGGTGAGCAGGTGTGTAGTTTTTGTGATGATGATGATGACGTCAACTCGTAACGCAGCGCCACCACCAGCCGCACGCCATCCGCTCATCACGACAGCAGGCCAAAATAGAGAAAAGCAAGTCAATAGTAAGTGAATAAAGAAATATAAATGAAGGAAAACATTACAAATTGCACAGGTACATCAAATTCTGCCGATGTGTCAGCACCAAACGCAAGCTTGGGGCAAGGCAGCAAAACAACAACAACAGCAGTCTCAGACCACACCAAAAGACAACAATAGACACCAACACATGGAACCTCAATAAAATAGGGGGCGGGGGGGGGGTAAGGATGTATGTTGAACTTTTTTCGCACAGTACGTAGCCAACCGTGCTAATCGGAGGTGCGGGAAGGACAATAGACTATGGGTCTCTGTGCGAAGTCTGTGGGTCTCTGTGCGAAGTCTATGGGTCTCTGTGCGAAGTCTATGGGTCTCTGTGCGAGTCTATGGGTCTCTGTGCGAGTCTATGGGTCTGTGTCGAAGTCTATGGGTCTCTGTGCGAGTCTATGGGTCTCTGTGCGAGTCTATGGGTCTCTGTCGAAGTCTATGGGTCTCTGTGCGAGTCCACGTGTTGTATGTGCGAGTCTATGGGTCTCTGTGTGAGTCTTCTGTGCGAGTCGTCTCTGTGCGAGTCTATGGGTCTCTGTGCGAGTCTATGGGTCTGTGTCGAAGTCTATTGGTCTCTGTGCGAGTCTATGGGTCTCTGTCGAAGTCTGGGTCTCTGTGCGGTCTATGGGTCTCTGTGCGAGTCCACGTAATGTATGTGCGAGTCTATGGGTCTCTGTGTGAGTCTATGGGTCTCTGTGCGAGCTATGGGTCTCTGTCGAAGTCTATGGGTCTCTGTGCGAGTCCACGTGTTGTATGTGCGTTGAACTTCTTTCGCACCGTACGTTGCCCCCCCCCGCCCATGCTGATCGGAGTCGCGGGCAAGGGTCACGGTCGGCGTCCACGTGCGGACCGGTGGCGGCGTTTTCTTTGGTTATCTAGCTGTATGAGTGTGGCTTCATAAAGCTAGATTACCGAAAGTAATGCCGCTTCCACGAGACGCCACCGCCGCTGCTGCTGCTGTCACAGCCGCAGACGAGAGGGCAGGGCGGGTGGGGGTGGGCATAGTGTGGGGAGAGAGAAGGGAAAGTGTGGGGAGAGAGGGGAGAGTGTGGGGAGAGAGAGGGGGAGAGTGAGGGAGAGAGGGGAGAGTGGGCGGAGAGAGACGGGAGAGTGTGGGAGAGTGTGGGGAGGGAGAGGAGAGAGTGTGGGAGAGAGAGGGAGAGTGTGGGGGGAGAGAGTGTGGGGGAGAGTGGGAGAGGGGAGAGTGTGGGGAGAGAGAGGGGAGATTGTGGGGAGAGAGAGGGAGTGTGGGGAGAGAGAGGGGAGAGTGTGGGGGAGTGGGTGGAGAGAGGGAGAGTGTGGGGAGAGANGGGAGAGGGAGGGAGGGGAGAGGGGAGGGAGGGGAGAGTGTGGGATAGTGGGGAGGGAGAGTGTNGGGAGAGCGAGGGAGAGAGANGGGAGAGTGTGGGAGAGAGGGGAGAGTGGGGAGANTGGGGAGAGGGGAGAGTGTGGGGAGAGAGAGGGGAGTGTGGGGGAGAGAGGGAGAGTGTGGGGAGAGTGGGGAGGAGAGGGAGAGTGTGGGAGAGAGNGGAGAGTGTGGGGNGGAGAGTGGGAGAGAGAGGAGANTGTGGGGAGAGTGTCGGGAGAGCGAGGGGGAGAGAGGGAGAGTGTGGGAGAGAGAGGGAGAGNGGGAGAGTGAGAGGAGAGTGTGGGGAGAGAGAGGGAGAGGNGGGGGGGAGTGGGGAGAGTGGGGNGAGAGAGGGGAGAGTGTGGGGGAGAGAGGGAGAGTGTGGGAGAGTGAGAGGAGAGTGTGGGAGAGAGAGGGAGAGAGTGTGGGGGAGAGTGGGGAGAGTGGGGAGAGTGGGAGAGTGAGGGAGAGTGTGGGGAGAGAGTGTGGGGGAGAGGGAGAGTGAGGGGAGAGGGAGAGTGTGGGGAGAGAGGGGAGAGTNGGGAGAGTGTGGGGAGAGGGAGAGTGTGGGGAGAGAGTGTGGGGAGAGTGTGGGGGGAGAGAGTGTGGGGGAGAGTGGGGAGAGTGAGGGAGAGTGTGGGGAGAGGGGAGAGTGTGGGGAGAGGCGGGAGAAGGAAATGGAGGACTTATAGAGAGTGTAGAGTGTGAAGAGAGAGGAGTGAGTGTGAAGAGAGAAAGGGAGAGTGGAGAGGGAGAGTGTGGGGGAGAGAGGGAGAGTGGGGAGAGTGTGGGGGAGAGTGGGAGAGAGAGGGAGGATGTGGGAGAGAGAGTGTGGGGGAGAGGGGAGAGTGTGAAGAGAGGGAGAGTGTGGGGGAGAGGGAGTCTGTGTCACGTCCACTCCCAATCACGGCCAGTTATGGGGAGGGCGGGGGGTCACGTGACATTGGAGATGTGTGTGAAAGAGCTTCATAGCTCATCGGATTTCTCCTCCAGTCTCAGTAGAAAATTCCGATTGTGACATTGAGCGTCGCTCTCTCGTTAACGACCACGAGCGATTTCGCAATTGCGATTACTCGTCGTGATCGATGTCATTGTGATCACCAAACGGCTCTGCCGATGTAATTGTGGTTACTATATGATGATGAACGTGAATACTCATCGATGGCTATGATTATTGACGTCGTATTATCAATCGTGAACGTCAAATGGATGATGAACTAATTTATTCTGATTCCTTTACGATTCCTCTAACGGGCTGGGGATGGGGAGGGGTTTGTGATTAAGCCAATTATCTCTTGGGGGTCGATAAAATTGGCACTACTTTGCGGGGAAGTCAACAACGGTTGTTGTGTGGGAGACACTGGCCCTCGCCATGTGAATGTGGAATTTCCACCACCGGCTCTGCAGGCTGTAAACGGGTGATGAGCGCTGATTCCTCAATGTTGTCATGAACAGCGGGGAAGTGAATGTTTCGATTCCTCCCTCGTAAAGACGAACAATTACGAATTCATATGAAGGTGTTTGGGTTAGATCGCGTAAGTATAAATGTGTCGTAACCCTCCACCACCCGACACAGCAAATTAGTGAGGGATTTGTCGCGTAAACAAAACGCCAAATTCGTTACGTGTATAGTGTAGTGTATAGTGTAGTGGTGTGCAGTGTATAGTGTAGTGTATAGTGTTGTGTACAGTGTAGTGTATAGTGTAGTGTATAGTTTATAGTGTATATAGTGTAGTATGTATAGTGTAGTGTGTGTATAGTCTAGTGTTTTAGTGTAGTGTGTATAGTGTAGTGTGTAGTGTATTGTATAGTGTAGTGTATAGTAGTATATAGTGTAGTGTATAGTGCAGTGTGTATTGTAGTGTAATGTATAGTATAGTGTATAGTATAGTGTATAGTATTGTATAATGTAGTGTATAGTGTAGTGTATAGTGCAGTGTGTATTGTAGTGTATAGTGTAGTGTATAGTGTAGTGTATAGTGCAGTACACTACACTACTACACACTACACTATACACTACTACACTATACACTACACTACACACTACACTATTCACTACACTATAAACTATATTAGTAACTAATTGGCGCGTTGTTTACGTGACAACCCTTATTGGCCGTGTCGGGTGGTGGAGGGTTACGACACATTTATACTTTATTATGAATAATATTGGTCGCGAAAGCCTTAGTGTTAAATTACGATTTCACTCCTGTGACGATCATATTGTGATATTGATACAAAAAATAACAATAAATAATACTAATTTTAACACGTATGTTTACGCGACCATTATCATCCATAATATAGTTTTTTTTGGGGGGTTAGATCTCCGTAAATAAATAAACCTGCCAATGAGTAAGGGTTGTCACGTAAACGTTACGAGTACAGCACCACACTGGTTGTGTGCTGGAGAGCAAAGCCACAACATCTAAAATCTGAGTACGACGTTTCACCAGTAATTACAACAGGCTTCATCAGGCGGACAGCCACATTTGTGGAGAAATCCTCCTCTTTCGTTCCTTAAATAGAGGGGTCGATGTGATGACAACGCTTGTGTGTTCTTCTTGTGCGAACTGGGGAAGGGGGGGATTAATGAATGCATATAAATAACTATGGGTATCTATTGCCGTTTGGGTTGTTCAACATGGCAATCGACGCGCATTATGCAAGCCCGTTTTACGTGACAACCCTTACTAATTGGCTGTGTCGGGTGGTGGAGGGTTTAACGACACATTTATATATTTACGGAGATCTAACCCCCCAAAAAACCTCTATTATGAATCCTTATTTGATAGATCATTCCACGAGGATGAAATGTACTTTTGGGGAGCGGTGGGTGCCGTGGTTAGCGCACTGCTCTATCAACACGGTCACGTGACCGACTCGTCACCCACGTGACCGTCGTCGCCTCGGGTCGATATGCATTCGTAGCGGAGGAATCCGTTGAGCTTGAAAGCCCTTTTTATTTTTACAGATGTGCCATAGGGTAGGTCATAACGTCACAACAACAATGCAAAGGAATACAATAGGAGTGCACAGTATAAGAAAGATAAGAAAATCACTAAATTATAAAAATAGATTTATATTTTACCAGGTAAAGCCCACTATTTTTCAGACTCAACATGGCCACAAATGATAGCTCAACTTAGTGGCTTATCGTGTCGGAATGTATAGCAGCAGCATAATATAAATAATCTAACAACATACACACAACAACAATATAATTATATGGATGGCATGGCATGTATAGTTTTGACTTGCACCGATAGGTATAAAATAACCCGATATTTAGACATATATACACTGTTCATGTTTTTATATTTAAAATTGAGCGGTGGCGCATTGGTTAGCGCGTCCGCGTCACCTGAGTTCGAGTCCGAGCCACGGCTAACGTCATTTGGCGACTGATATCTGAACCCCCCCCCTGCTCTTCCCTTTACCGACCTGCATTGCCCTGCGTGGTGAAGTATGGTCACTCCTGGGCAAGAGGCCTTCATCCAGCAGTGGATTGGCAAAGTGGCTCTACAAAAAAAAAATGCGTAGCCTTCATATATGTATCTCTCCCCCTCCACACATAAGACAAAGCTGTTCCACGTGCTCATCAGCCACACTGCCTTTCTGGGGTGTATAAGTTCAGCAGCACTGGTTGAGCACAAAGAAAACACTCGACCGGTTTACACATTCAGTGTATAATCAGCAGTATGTGAGGCTGGCTAGAACCATTGGTTCAGCACACAAGCAAAACCTCTGGGCCGGTTTTAATTATTTTGATGATGATGGTCAACAATTATAATTATTGTATTTCAATACGACCTCTCTATGATGATAATTGAATTCGCTGTATTAAGACCTTTATAGGATCACAGAATGAGCATGCCATGTAATGCGCTTCATGTATGGCGATGATGATAATTGCGATAATGATGATGATGATAATGGCGTTCTGACATAATAATGAAGTTGATGCGACTTTTGTAGGATGACGACGACGACGATGTACCGGAGTTGATCATTACTTTTTCGGATGATGAGAGTGATTATGATGATGATGATGTTGCTGATGGTTGATGTTGCTGACCACGTGGTGTGGTAGCTGGTGGCTGTCTCGAGTCAGCTCGTGCATCCATAACACAACACAATATACACAATACACACACATACATACACACACCACAAACATACGTATTATACACTACACACATAATACACACGCCACAAAATGCATAATACACATAATACACACAACACATGAATACATAATATACACAATACATATACATAATACACACCACAACCATGCACGATATACATATATATACATCACACAGAAACGCAATATACATAATACACACAAATAATACACACACCACGAACATGCACAATATACATAATACACACAGCACACACAATACACACATACAATACACACACAAACATACGTAATATACACAGCACACACATACACAATACACACATACAATACACACCACAAACATACATAATATACACAGCACATAAATACATAATATACACAATATACACACAATGCACACACCACAAACATGCACAATATACATAATACACATCACACACATGCATAATATACACAATACACACGTACATATAATATACATAATACACACATCACAAACGTACACAATACACAAAGCGCACGTACATAACATACATAATACACACACAGCACACACAACACGCATACAGTACATCATATACGTAATGCACACAACACACATAATATAACCATACACACAGCACACATGCATAGTATACATAATACACACAGCACACACACACCACATACATACCACAGTGACCACAACACGCATACACAACATACACCACACGCACATAATGTGCAAATACACACAACACATGCAATATACATAACACACCCAAGACGCGTGCATAATATACATGACACAATATACAGAGCACGCGCGTACATAATGCTGTGTTCATAATATATCATACGCAGCGTGTGAGCAAGAGTAGGACACACAGGGAGAGAGACACGGGAGAGAGACACGGGGAGAGAGACACGGGGAGAGAGACACGGGGAGAGAGACACGGNGGAGAGAGACAGGGAGAGAGACGGAGAGAGACACGGGGAGAGAGACACGGGACACAGTGAGAAGGACACGGGAGAGAGACACNGGGAGGAGACACGGGAGGGAGACACGGGGAGAGACACGGGGTGAGAGACACGGGGGGGAGACACGGGGTGAGAGACACAGGGTGAGAGACACGGGAGGGAGACACGGGGAGAAAAACACTGGAGAGAGACACAGGGTGAGAGACACGGGGAGGGAGACACGGGAGGGAGACACGGCGAGAGAGACACGGGGTGAGAGACACAGGGTGAGAGACACGGGGAGGGAGACACGGGGAGAAAAACACTGGGAGAGAGACACAGGGTGAGAGACACGGGGAGGGCGACACGGGAGGAGACACGGGAGAGAGACACGGGTGAGAGACACGGGTGAGAGACACNGGGTGAGAGACACGGGGGGGGAGACACGGGGAGAAAAACACGGGAGAGAGACACGGGGTGAGAGATTGGAAGAGACAGGGGGGGAGCGAGACGGGGTTGTCTANGGGGGTGGGGATGTGGGTGAGGAGGGGGGGGGTAGACGGGGGTGGTGGTGGCTGGAGAGGGGGTGCGTGGCAATGTTGATTGAAGGGGGGGGGTGTCTCTAATAATGGGGACGGTGCCTTCGTGCTTTAACTGGGCGTGGGGAGCGGTGGGTGTCGTGGTTAGGATAGCTGGAGGGTGGGGTGGTGGTGGTGGTGTGTGCGTTCTGGTTGGAGCGGTGGCGCAGTGGTTAGCGCGCTTCGCCACGAACCCGGCTGTAAGGGTTCGACTCGCCGATTATCTGAACGGGTCCTGGGACCCATCATAGGTGCTCGCTAACAGCACTTGCCCCAACATTCACCATTGGGATACGTGTGCTGTATGATCCAGTCATATTGTTTTGTGGGTGGCTAGCACCACGCCCGGGCCGCCTTTGTCTCCCATAGTGGCGATGTTTGCACACCATTTGAGGCCGAGTCGACCTAGGGGAGGCCCAGGACCGGTTCAGATAATCGCCACCGCTGTAGGTTGGCCGTGAGCGGGAATCGAACTCGGGTTCGTAGCGCAGCGCTAACCGCTGCACCACCGCTCCGCGCAAGCCGATCCATACGCACACACGTGCATCTCTCTACACACAGCGCGACGTTGTCGGCTGCCGTTGTAGCTTCGCTGCTGTTGGCATCATCATCATCAGCAGCAGCAGTAGCAGCAGCAAGCATCAGCACGTAGCCGTGGACCGCATAGCGGCGGTGCTGTTGATGATGATCGTCGCCGGTGGTGGTGCTGCTGCTGTTGTGTGTGGGGGTGGAGAGGAGAGAGAGGCGGGGCCCGGGCCGGCCCGGCCTCGACCCCAAACAAAAGAGGCCGACGCTGCATTTGTATCCGCGCCGGGCGAGGCGCATGTGAACGCATGAACGGAGCCGTTCCCACGGCCGCTCCGGGCACAGACGCTCATGCAGCACCGCTCAACGGGACCTCTGTCAAGGCGTGTGTGGTGGGGGTTGTGGTGGTGGTGGTGGTGGGGTGGTGGTGGTGGCAGAGATGGGAGGCGAGGGAGAATAGAGAGGGATGCAGGGGGGAGGTGTGGGGTGGAAAGATGGAGAGATGGACGGGCGGGCGATGGGATCAGCGGGTGGTGGTCGTGATGGTGAATATGAGATTGTCCAATAAACGTGGTCACGTTCAGTTATCGTAATATGGTTGTTATTGGTTATTGCTGTGTCAATATCTGGATGGAATTCATGGTGAATATGAAATTGTCAAATCGTGGACACATTCAAGCATATCGTTGTCGGTTAGTGCTGTGCCATTATCTGGCGGTAGTAATGGTGAATACATAATGTGCCCAATCACAGTCAATCATTCAACATAGTATTATTGTTATGACTGCCCTTGCTGCGTCATCGTTATCTGTTGATGCAAGGGTATCGTCCAATAGGAATCGCGTTCAATCGCAGCACCATCATCCTCGTCGTCGCTGTGAGCCACGGCATTTATTTGGCGGTGTTGGTGGCACACTCTGTTGGTCGTACAATGATGTTGTGTGATTATGGTGGTGGCTGGCAAGAATCGCATGCAATCATTATCATTGTCATTATCATTGTCATCATCACTGTCATCATTATCTGGTGGCAGATAAATACCCTGTATTTTTTTGTAATGAATGCCAAAAGATGATGATGATGATGATGAATGTGATTCCTCTGTAACGATGATGATGATGATGGTATCTGTCCGTCTCGGTGCTCATGAATGATAACGCTGGTGCGGACGTGTGCGATGTTCATTGCGGGTGCAATTATTAATCGCGTTGCGTTATTGTGTTTCGTGAATGCGAGCTGATAACGATGGCTGAGACACCAATCATGATTGAGGAATCACATTTAAGCCCATTGATATTCACATTATCATCTCACATGGTGGTGGTGGTGGTGGTGCCCGCTTATGGCCAACATCAGTGACGATTATCTGAACCGGGCCTGGGCCTCCCCTAGGTCGACTCAGCCTCAAGTGAGTACCTGGAGCAGTGTGTAAACATCGCACCTAGGGATACAAAGGCGGCCGGGTTGGTTTTGGCCACCCACCGCTAGTGTACTGTTCCGGTCTTTGTTGCTGTTCGCTAACAGCACTTGACCCTACAGTCATCAGGAGATATTTGTGTTGTATCATCCAGTGGTATTGTTTGGTGAAATGAATGTCACTTAATAATCACAACTATTGCCGAGGCACAACTGTCATTGTTATGACGCACAGCCCCATTATTTATAACATCGGTGGTGGTGATGATGACTCATGATGGTGGTGGTATAAGTGGTGGTGTTGAGGATGATGCTGATGATGATCCGAATGATCGTGGGAATATGATGGTGATGATCAGGATAGTGGTGATTGTGTGGTCGTGGTGGTGGTCACGATGTAGGTGGCAGCATCTCTGTAATGGGAATAGACGACTGCTGGTGATGATGATGCTGGTGTTGCTGGTCATGTTGATGATGATGATGCTGGTGATGGTGATGCTGGTGATGGTGATGCTGGTGATGGTGGTGATGATGCTGGTGATGATGATGATTGTGATGCTGGTGATGATGATGATGCTGGTGATGCTGGTGATGATGATGGTGGTAATGATGCTGCTGGTGATGGTGATGCTGGTGATGTTGCTGGTGATGGTGATGATGGTTGCTAGTGATGATGATGATGATGCTGGTGATGCTGGTGATGATGATGGTGGTAATGATGCTGCTGGTGATGGTGATGCTGGTGATGTTGCTGGTGATGATGCTGGTGATGATGCTGGTGATGTTGCTGGTGATGATGGTGATGATGGTTGCTGGTGATGATGATGATGATGCTGGTGATGCTGCTGGTGATGGTGATGCTGGTGATGATGCTGGTGACGATGCTTGTGATGGTGGTGCTGGTGATGATAGCGGTGATGGTGATGATGATGCTGGTGATGCTGCTGGTGATGGTGGTGATGATGATGCTGCTGATGATGGTGATGCTGGTGATGATGCTGGTGACGATGCTGGTGATGGTGGTGCTGGTGATGATGCTGGTGATGATGCTGGTGCTGGTGATGGTGATGATAGCGGTGATGCTGATGATGGTGATGGTGGTGATGGTGGTGATGCTGGTGATGCTGATGCTGGTGATGCTGATGATGGTGATGGTGGTTGGTAGTGATGAGGGGGAGGGTTTGGGTTAAGGGGGTGGTGGGTGGGGGCTCTGGTGACACCACGTCTCTCTCTCTCTCTCCCTCGGTATTGTTCCCGACTTCGCGTCGCCTATTCCTGACACTGCCCGTGAGCCAGAGCCCGGGGTTTTGTTTGGGATGGCCGAAGCGAGTGTGCGTGTGTCTGTGTCTGTGCGTGTGTCTGTGCGTGTGTCTGTGCGTGTGTCTGTGCGCGTGTCTGTGCGTGCCTGTGGGTGTGTGCGTGTGTCTGTGCGTGTGTCTGTGCGCGTGTCTGTGCGTGCGTGTGCGCGTGTCTGTGCGCGTGTCTGTGTCTGTGTGTGTCTGTGCGCGTGTCTGTGCGTGCCTGTGGGTGTGTGGGTGTGTGCGCGTTTCTGCGCGTGTGTCTGTGCGATTCTGTGCGTGTGTCTGTGCGTGTGTCTGTGCGATCCTGTGCGTGCCTGTGCGTGTGTCTTTTGTCCGTGTGTGTGTGTGTGTGGCTGCGTGTGCTCGCTAACAGCACTTCCCCCAAAAGTCTGCGAAGGCTATTTGGGGATCTTTGTCGGTGTGTCTGTGCATGTGTGTGCTTGTCTTTGTTTTGTGCCTATGCGTTTGTGTCTGTGAGCGAGAGAGTGTGCGTGTGTGTGCGTGTGTGTGCGTGTGAGAGCAGTCGTGTGGGGAGCGGCAGTCTGCTGGTTGGCGACCTGCACATTGAACCCGGCGACCCGAGTTCGATTCCCGCTCACGGCCACGGCCAGTGACGATTATCTGAACCGGTCCTAAGCCTCCCCCTGCGGTCGACTTACCCTTAAATGAGTACCGATGCCTTGTGAATTGAACACCACCAATGGGGAGACAAAGGCGGCCAGGCGTGGTGTTGGCCATCCACCCCCTCGTATCCTGTGCCGGCCTTCGTTGGTGCTCGCTAACAGCACTTGCCCCAACAGCATGTTGAAGGCTATACGGCAGACCTTTGTCTTTTGTGTTTGTTTCCCCATATTCTGCCCTCTGATGTGTGTGTGTGTGTCTCTGAGCCTGACTGCACCACTGGGTGGGTTTCGCAGGATTGGAAGGATTCCCGATATGTCCTCGTGCTTGGAAGAAGGGGGGGGGGGCGTACTCTGTGCCAGGAACGGTCCCAGCAAGGAGTATTCTGCATCGCGCACTCGCCACGCAGCACCTTGAGGGAGAGGCTTGCGTAGCCTCGATGTGGCTTCAGACCGTGGCGATCTTGCACGGAAGCCATATTCTCTGTCCGTCTGCTACAGCAGAGGTGCAGAGAATGTTAACAGGACCTACATTTGTGCTTTATTGACCTGGTCAAGGCCTATGATGCCATCAATAGGCCATTGCTCTGGGTTGTTGTTCGTGCTTTCAGAGCCCCAGACTCTATGCTCACAATCATTAAGGACCTTCATGATGGTAGCCGCGAGTCGGAGCCATTCCCTGTTCACCTTGGGGTACGACTGGGAAGTCCTCTGGCACCGACATTATTTGACATCTTCTTTGAAAACGTAGTTCGAGAAGCTTTCCATGGCTGTACCGGAGGAATTCCATCTGGTGCAGATATATACAATTGGAGGCTGATCGATGCGGTCAATGGATGGCTCCCTATTGGTCAAGCATGTACGCTGATGATGTGGTAATTGCTGCTCACTCTGAAAAGCATTTGGAGTCTCTACTGCTGAACCTGAAGTGTGTTGCTAATAGATGGGACTTTGCCATCAGTCTCACACAAATACAAAGCGCCTGCCTGGGTCTGTTGTGCCATCGAACACTCCACCCTGTCAACTTCCCGTGAGCGATGGGGCAGTTTGTCGACAGAGTGGAGGAGTTCCCTACCTGGGGCAGTGTGCCTATGACCAGCTCCGTTGGCAGTGGAAGTCAAGTGGCATTATCTTTTCATTGGTTGCGGTAACGCTGTGCGGAAGCTACCTTGGCCTGTCGCTCCGTGCGAAGCTCCGGGTCTTCTCGGCTCCAGTTTTAGCCTCTACCCCCACGATGCTTTGCAAAATGTCGACCCCTTTAAAGGTACACACCCTCTCTGCTGACTTGAAACATCCTGAGCGAGCGTGTCTGAGCGGGAGCTGTCCGTTCTCTACGCTGCAATCCACTCGCTGCGAATCTTTGTGGACGGATTGGACATTGAGCTCTAGACGAGGCTACGCAACCGCCCTTCCTGGGTTCGATCCCCGTTCCAGGTGCCTTTCTGCGTGGATGGCGGTGTGTGTTGTCTCCTCTGATTCCGCGTGGGATTTCTTCCAGGTTCTCCGGTTTCTCCCTCCCATGGCGAACAAAGAACCCCCCCCCTACCCGCTCCCGACATACGACGCAACTGTTATTTATCCAGAACGTCCCAATGCTCAAGAGTGTTCATAATCACCGTTTTTGGGTTAGATCGCGTTATTTATAAATGTGTCGTAACCCTCCACCACCCGACACGGCCAATCAGTAAAAAAAGTGTCACGTTGACAAAAGACAAATAGTTCACTGCTTTAGCCCACCGGTGCGTTGAAGCGTGAAACCACAACATTTACAATTTTTGCACCTGATGAGTTAATGATGACGTCACCCTGCTACTGCTCTATATAAGAACGGGAGTCACAGCAGAGCCTCACCATTCTGGCGAATTGCCCGATGATGCTGGATGCAATTACCAGCGAAACGTCGTACTCAAATTGTAAATGTTGTGGTTTCACGCTTCAACACACCGGTGGGCTAAAGCAGTGAACTATTTGTCTTTTGTCAACGTGACATTTTTTTACTGATTGGCCGTGTCGGGTGGTGGAGGGTTACGACACATTTATAAATAACGCGATCTAACCCCAAAAACGGTGATTATGAATAATATTGGTCGCGAAAGCCTGCTACGTGTTAAACTGATCAAGAGTGTACCTACAAACAAGGTAGGCTCTGAATAATGTCCAGGGCCTACCTTGGCTCCTCCCACCCTCAACCAGGATATATACAAGGACTCGTCTTCTTGGTTCTTTCGGTAAAGTCACGTAGAAGGGAAGTAATAAAATAATAAAAATAAAACATAATAAACATAATAAAATAATTCTCACGACGTTTCGGCCACAACGCAAGCAGCCGTCCTCAGGTGGAGAACAGGTCCGTCAAGTAGACAGAGTCTGAATGGCACGCTCCAGGCTTGGAGCATAAATAGTCGATCCAAGCCTGGAGCGTGCCATTCAGACTCTGTCTCCTCGACGGACCTGTTCTCCACCTGAGGACGGCTGCTTGCGTTGTGGCCGAAACGTCGTGTGAATTATTTTATTATGTTTTATTTTTATTATTGTATTACTTCCCTTCTACGTGACTTTACCGAAAGAACCAAGAAGATGAATCCCTGCAGTCACGAAAGCTTTAAATCGAAATATACAATGTTTTCGGAATTTCTCTCACTTGACAGACCTGGACTTCACATGAAAACGGAAGCTTGTGTTGCCTCCGAAACGTCGTGATTTTTATTTTATTTTATTTTACTTTTATTAATTTTATTTTTTACCTACGTGACTTTACCGAAAAAACCTAAGAATATGCCTTCAAACAATTTAATTGGGATGACACGCACGCGCACACAGCAGCGACGTTTGCTCTCCCCCCCTTCCCCTACTGCGAAAAACATGGCAGGACCCTCTTCAATCCGAGCCTTGAGACTCGGCGAGGCTTTCATCGGTAAACAAACGTGATGATGATGATAACAATGCACGTTGGACTTCTTTCGCACCGTACGTAGCCAACCGTGCTAATTGGAGGTGCCCGATTAGCCTCGTCTGCTCACGATGAGCAGAAGAGGCTGCGGTGGCTAGGAGATGTTGACTACCTCGCCTGGTATGCAGGAGGTCGTGGGTTCGATCCCGACCCTGACGCCTGCTGCTGTATATTTGGAGTCTGCATGTCTTTCTCTTCATCATCATCATCACGGTGGCTAGGATATGTTAACTACCTCGCCTGGTATACAGGAGGTCGTGGGTTCGATCCAGAACCTGACGTCTGCTGTAATTCGGAGTTTGCGTGTCTCTCTCTCAACGTGACCACGTGGATTTTTCTCCGGGTCCTCCGATTCCCCCCTCCCGCACCTCCGCATTTAGAATCAACGTCACGCGTTTATTTAGAGAGTATGTGGCTACTGCTAGATATGTCCACGTGACGATGACGAGTCACTTCATTGAGCTTGCATTTGTGACGTCCTTAAAGTCGCTTCTGAACAAGAGCTGCTCTAGAGCCCAGCGGGGTCTTACCTGGTAAAATAAAATAAATAAATAGTTAAGACCAGCTCTGTGCCTACTAAAGCCGACGGCGATGGTGCAATGGACGTCACGTTAACGTTCGTGGCGATTTGTCCATCTCTCCCGCTGTGTGCATAGTCGTCAGTCGTGTTCTACGCTCGTCTCGCTCGTCCCATTTAAAGAGCGACGTTGCTTCTCGCGGTGGACGCCGTGAACGTTACGGACACGGGAGAGCAAACATGCGATCGCGAGGTTCAAATGTGAATCGATGAACGCGCGGCTCGGATGAAAGGGTCCCCCCGTAAATGGAAAATGACGCCTCGGAAGGTCTTTTGAAGGAACTCGGGTTGCATGAGGATGAGAGAGATGTTTAGAGACGGACCAGAGAGAGAGAGTGGGAGAGCACGGAGAGAAGAGAGAGGGGGGGGGGTGAAGAGAGATAATACTCGTACGGACAGGGCGTCGTCCGTCTCGCACTCTCTGAAATTCACTCAACATCGAATTGCGTTGTTGTGACTCGCAGATGGCAGTGAAGCGGCGGTCGCTGCGATGTTTTTTTCACCGTTAAACGGGGGGGGGGGGGTTCACACCGTTCTCCAAGTTAACTTAAAAAAATCTTCTTGGTTCTTTCGGTAAAGTCACGTAGAAGGAAATAATAAAATGATAAAAATAAAACATAATAAAATAATTCTCACGACGTTTCGGCCACAACGCAAGCAGTTTCAGACACTGTCTTTCCGACAGACCTGTTCTTCACCTGAGGACAGCTGCTTGCGTTGTGGCCGAAACGTCGTGAGAATTATTTTATTATGTTTGATTATTATTTTATTATTTCCCTTCTATGCGACTTTACTGAAAGAACCAAGAAGATGAATCCCTGCAGTCACGAAAGCTTTAAATCGAAATTTTACTTTAAATAGGTAACAATTTGAAAAGTCGATTTTAGTTTTTGGTTGCGTAACTTTGATTACGTTCTGCTCATTGTGCTGATTTTGAGTCTAGGGCCCTGCACATATATAGGCAATGCGTCGAACAAGCCAATAAAAACATATTGCAGTGCATCAACAGCGATGTTTAAAGGGAACGCATTAACGTGCCTCGCCCTGCTGATGAGACCGGGCAAGGTCAAACACCGGTGTAGGCCTGGGAAGGTTTCTGAACAAATTCTATTGGAAAGCATTGGTCGGGGCATCCATTTCGGTCACGGCCACGGCTCTGACTCCCTCCCTACCTCCCCACCTTCACCAAACACGCGTTGGACAAGCGTGGTGAAGTATGGTCAAACAACCCCCCATAATAGGTCAGTCGGGCTCTTGAACGTTTTGTTTTACTTGGGGAATTTTGAGATAATTCGAACAAAAAATGCAAACAAATGTCAGCCGTAGATTCCTTTAGACGCCTGACTTTGTTCTTTTTTAAACTCGCAAAGCAACGCGATCACAACGTTGTCACCATCTGGCAGATCACACGCGAACCTGGCTCTGCTGATGAGACACTGAATATCGAAACCGGTTCGGCGGTTTTATTTTTTTTGCTCATGGGATGGGTAAATAAAAAACGTGTCGTTGTTTTGTTTGTTTACGTAGAGGGACAGAGACATGATGATGGGAAGGAAGAGGACGTTCGTGCCGAGTTATTTAATTTCTGATTACTATAGCGGCCTCTAGTGGCTGGTGGGGGTTGGCCACCCGAGTTCGATTCCCGCTCACGGCAACGCCAGCGACGATTATCCGAGCCGGTGTTGGGCCTCCCCTAGGTCGACTCAGCCTTACATGAGTATCTGGTGCGGTGTGTTAAACATCGTGTGCCTTAATAGGTGCTCACTAACAGCACTTGCCCAAACAGTCTGTTAGGGCTATACGGGGGATCTTTGCCTTATTCTAACAATACCGTGCCGTACTACTGGACTCTGAACGAGGAACCGATTCGTATGAACATCGATTCGACAACGGGTATCTCGTAGGCTAAAAAGTGATATCAATCGACGACTATCGATCCGTTCTCTCGATTTTTGAATGGGCGTTGTTGCGTTGCCTTGTCATGCGCCTCTATTAGCGCCCACTACGGTAATTCAACACGCGCGCTCCCGTGCACCGCCCGCTCTATTCGAGACATTACGGCCCCACGCGGTCGGTATTTAAATTACGTCACCCACCAGCTGTCCGGATCGTCCGGATTATAAGACGCAAGCCCCCCTCCAAGCGCAGGTGAGCCCGGCTGTTGATGGAGTTAACTCGCACAGGCAGTAGACCTAACAACTCCCCACATGTCGGTGATGTTAGCGAGCTCCTATGAAGGCCGGCACGGCACACGGGTGGGTGGGTGGTCAGCAACCACGCCCGACCGCCTTTGTCTCCCCCAGTGGCCATGTGTTTTACACACCGCGCCCAGGTACTCATTTGAGGCTGAGTCGAGCGAGTTGGGAGGCCCAGGACCGGTTCGGATTAATCGTCGCCGGCGTTGGCCGCGAGCTGGAATCGAACTCGGGTCGCCGGGTTTCGTGCGCGGCGCGCTGACCGCTCCGCCACCGCTCCCGACAAAGATCCCCCGTATAGCCTTACAGGCTGTTGGGACAAGTGCTGTTAGCGAGTAGCACCCTATGAAGCCAGGGCAACACACACAACACAAACACACACACCAATACCAATACAGTCGCCATTCGCCACTAAGTACGGTGACGTCACCACGGCGCCTGTGCCAGGCTAGGTGCACCTGAGGCTACCACGTGAAGTGTCGAAGCCTCGCTGCTGATCGGAGTTCTCGGGACAGACCCAGCAGGTGCCATGGGTTGGCCGACTGAGACGACCGGTAGATGCACCACCAGCTGTACCCCCCTCTGTGCCAACAATTTGCCGTATTTTATCCGCCCGGCGCTCCGCTCGTTGTTGTGAGCGTCGCTCCTCTTTGACCCCTCTGTTATTGCTGGAGGAGCGACTGCCTCCCAACTGCTATCAGCAGCAGTAGCAGCAGCAGCATAAGCCACAGCAGTAGCAATAGCAGCAGTAGCAATAGCAGCAGTAGCAGTAGCAATAGCAGTAGCAATAGTAGTAGCAGCAGCAGTAGTAGCAGTAGCAGCAGTAGTAGCAGCAGCAGTAGCAACAGTAGAACAAGCAACAGCAGCACAAGCAGCAGCAGTAGCACCAGCAGCAGTAGCAGCAGCGTCCTTCACGAGCCTCCTCCACAGAAGGCCGGTCTTGCCCACCGCTCACGGACCCACAGAGAGGCACAACACAAAGACAACCGCAGGCGGACACAGCCACACAGACACCCCCCCCCCCTTCCAGGCATATCGTCTTTTTAAACTCGACTTTTGGGGGCCAAGCGATGGCTGTGTGGCTTGGCCTCCGTACGCAATCTCCAGGAGCCAGCGTGGTCACAAGTTGTGGATCTCATTGTAATCCGGTGCTCCCGTCGTGGTGGTGGTGGTGATGTTGGTTGCAGGCTCGCGAGAGGTTTGGCGACTGCGTGTGGAGAGAGTCCTCACCAGCGTGGATCGATCAAGGCGCACGGACGAATCGCCCCGGGTGAGATCTCCCACGGGAGCCGTGCAGACTTGAGGGTTGCCGGCCGGCACCACGGCCGGTCATCCTTTGCCTCCCCGGCGAATGCTCGTTTTAAAGGCCGAGTCGACCTAGGGGAAAGCCGAGGACCGGTTCAGGTCATCGCCACCGGTGGAGGTTGGTGGCCGTGGGCGCGAGTGGAACTCGGCTGGTCGGAATCTTGGCGCAGGGTAGCGCTGACCGCGACGCTACCGCTCCCCGATCATACACACGCAGACACACACACACACAGACACACACACACAGACACACNCACACACACACACATACAGACACCACACAGACACACACATACACACACACACATACACACACACAGACACACACACAGACACACACACACAAA